>JAGFVP010000005.1:43254-258290 GCA_021031095.1 Bathelium albidoporum
TCATCTGGCGTTGACATATTCCAACCAAGGGCGATGGAAAGAGGCCGAAGAGCTACAGACAGAAATACTGGATATACGCAAGCGAGTGCTAGGGCCAGACCATCCACATACATTAATCAGCATTAATCATCTGGCGTTGACATATTCCAACCAAGGGCGATGGAAAGAGGCCGAAGAGCTACAGACAGAAATACTGGATATACACAAGCGAGTGCTAGGGCCAGACCATCCACATACATTAACTAGCATTAATAATCTGGCGTCAACATATTCTAACCAAGGGCGATGGAAAAAGGCCGAAGAGCTACAGACAGAAGTACTGGATATACGCAAGCGAGTGCTAGGGCCAGACCATCCACATACATTGATCAGCATTGGCAATCTGGCGTTAACATATTCCAACCACGGGCGATGGAAAGAGGCTGAAAAGCTACAGACAGAAGTACTGGATATATGCAAGCGAGTGCTAGGGCCAGACCATCCAGATACGCTGATGAGTATGAACAACCTTGCATTCACCTTCTATGATTTAGGCAAAGAGGACGATGCTACAGCGTTGATGGAAGACTGTCTGGGGAGGCGGAAGGTGATCCTAGGTCCAGACCACCCTTACACGATACGTTCGGAAGACATACTGAATGAGTGGCGCATGGGGCGTTTACGACTGGGACGATTCTACTTGACCATTGTGCTAAGCAATATGTTAAGAACCGTATTTTTGTGTGATGATTGGTGCCTTACCTAATGCATCCCGTCTGGGTGTCAAGAATGAGAAATCCGATGAGGCACGGACCAATGGTGACTGGGCATCTTCTCACGCTCCTGTGGGCAACTGGGTCTGGCACTTTGGCTCATACAATTCTACGCCATGGCCATCTGCGACTTTTGTCCAAATCCAATCTTTCTGGATACTGGGATAGCAAGTCTCGCCACATTGATGCTTTTCGCATAGAAAGGCTCTATCCGTGAAGGACGCGATATCTGTGTTGGAATTACGAGATGAGGTTGTACGGAATAAGTTGTTGCGTATTCATACGGAGAGATAGTGCATGTAGGTGTCTGGCTTGCGGACTATTCTACATGCAGTTTCATCTACGCGCTGCACCTGGCTCGGAATGATCTTCAACAATGTGCACGGCACTGTCACAGCACTTGAAGATTTCCCTCAGTCAAAGATCGGTAGGCCATGAGACCATGTAGCTTGATCTGAAGAATACCGATGACCGGCTTCGACTCCCTGTGGTTCTCCCGGTCTATGATGTTTGTGTTGGCGAAATTGGTGCGCCAGGTCGGTCAGGCTCGTGTTCCACCCAAGAAAAACACAAAACTCCGATAAACTGTCCGGCGAGTATGGAGGCCTGGGCAAGAATGGGCTGGCTTAGAAAGTCACATTGAACAAGGCCTCACGCCGGTCTCGGGGAAGAAGCACCTGAGATTGCAAGACATGGATAGTTTTGCACAAGCTCTGCGATACTGCAGCAACGGTGAAGGCGGAGGCAAATGACGTCTTCGCACGCATGGCGGCAACTGCCACCGTGTCGCATTATCTTGCCAGAACACCGCGGTCCAGTGTAGTCCTCCGTCCGAGCCTGAGTGCGTCCCACACACTGTGTGTCTGAGCATGTACCTATCAACAAGTGCACTCGGCGGAGACTACAAAACCAACGAAAGTTACGGGGGTTCCGTGCTCGTGAATACAGTCGAACTCGCTGCATGCGAACGATGGTGGTCTTCGAAGCGCGCACCACAGTTACGAGCTGCAGGCCGGATGTGTGTTATCCGACAATTGAAAATGGCATTCTTGCGCTCATATCCGAGGGAATTCGAGGCACTTACAAATGGTGGTCTGAAAAGATAGGGCTAATCTTTGCTGATACTTCTTTCTCGACGTCCAGCTTTTTGTGTTGTCAAACAATCCAGAAAATGTCTGGCAATGAAGGCTGCGCTACTTGCCTTTTGCAACAAGCTCTGCACCGAAGGTATCTGCCAATACTTTAGAGGAAGGTTGATCGCTTGCCTGTTAGCTTATCCTCAGGAAGCTTCCATGATAATTGACCTTATCCTATATTCTCCTTTCCTAAACATCCGAGGTGTTCTTCTGTATCGGTGTAATGCATGGTTATCGTTGTTGTTCGATATAAAATCCTATGGGTTACGAGGGTGTGGGCTGGACCACAAAGGGCAATAAGCATGTCAATATCAGTAGTCTCTGCAATTGTGATTTTATTGCGGTTGTATTCGGCGCAGGGATTGTGTAGTGTTCTAGTCGCCGCTTTAGTCTTTGGACACAGTTGTATCCTACGCGGCACGCAAATCTACATAGAATACTCAATCAATGCAACGTCTTCGCAAACACAATACGTAATCGTAGGAGAACGAAAAATTGAATCGGAGATCTGTTAGAGCTGTGTGATTCCACAAATTATTGACAGACGCCTGGCTGAGTTCTTTCAGAAGAGATATGCAATGCTTCTACCTATTACCGAATTTATTCGACTGCTTTCAGGGTCTGCACTCCGACCGGTATCACAACAAGCCAAAAATCAATGACCGAATTTTACATGGTCAAAAAACACATTATTTATTCGGATACCGGCTAATCGATGTTAGAAATAATTTCTTGAAATGATGAGCCGTGTGAAACATACGAGTCGAACCCGGCTCTATCCGGATGCAGATTATGCTGAAAGCGGATGATGCTAGCCGATACACCATATCCGATCGTCGATATCAATTGTTACAAAATAACTATATACGTTAAATTCAGTACTCAAATCAAACAATTGTATCTTTGATGGTTTCTGGTTTCGAGTCCGTCCTCAGTACATGAAGGTAACAGAAATATCGCAACAAATGCTAGCCTGTTAAGTTTGACCACGCTGGAGGGTAGTTCCTTGAGGCGCATAAGAACTAGATCGATATCTACTGGCTTTGAAAGTGCGCATTCCAGCCCACGAAAAATCATGCTAATCGTGAGCACTTTTTTGGTAGCTTCGCCCGACCCAAGGTGGATATGAAGGCGTGAAATGGGATCCTTACGACCATTTGCTCCAAGTTCATTTAATAGATAATTTTTATTATTGACAGACCTAATGATACTACCCGCTACGTGCTGCAACGACATTTGACCTGCCAGTCGTGCGAAGCGTCCGGGGTCTCCTTTCTCAGTACAAATGAATCTGTCTGTCCACCTCCCAAAATATTATGCAGACACCTGATCATCCTTCCATGATTTGCCCACGATTAGCATTGAATGGTCCACTGGGTTGCTTTTACCCAAAAACACCGGCCCTATGGTAATAAAAACAAGGAAGCCTCTCAACGAGGCAAGGTATCAAAAGAGAAGCTGGAAAGGAGATGGTAGATAGTACAAGAAATGTGCAACAACAATAGCCAGTGCGAATCTCGTCGCGTCGGCTCTGAATAGAAGGCGAACCTCGCCTCCTCCTGCACTGCATCATCAAAGCCTCCCACCAATCCTCAACCCATCCGGGAGGACCACGATGCCACTCGTCAGGTTTGCGGTGAACCCGTTGCCCAAGCTCACGTTGCCCTGCGCCTGCATCTGCTGCATGGGGTCGCCGTTGAAGAAACTGGCCAGGTTGTCGCTCGCCGTGGTGGCCGCGGTCAGCTGCGTCGTGTTCTGGAGCACGAAGAGCACGGCGACTCGGGCAAAGTCCTCCATTCGGCTCTCGCCTCGGCTGCCCTGGCTGCCGGACGAGCTGGTGGAGGTGGCGGTGGCGGAGGAGGACATGTCGGGCTGGGCGGTGGGGGCAGCAATGGAGGAGGAGGATGGGGTGATGGTGGGGGCGACGGAGATGTCGAGGGTCGAGGAGGGCGTGGCGCCAGGGGAGCCGCCTTCGATAAGCAGCCCGTTGGAGGTGGAAGCTTGACGGGGAAGGAGAGATGGATGGCTTGTTTGGAGAGAAAGGGAGTGGGTCGGAGAAAGGAAAGGCTGGGCTATAGAAGAGAAGCCTTCGAAGAGATGCATTTGGTCCGGACCTGCCTTGAGCGACCGCTTCTGAGAGGCGCCACCAAAGGTGACCAACGCATTTTCGGAGGAACAGCTAAAGTCGGCTGCAGTGAAGAGAGGCAGGATTTGTTGAGAGTTGAGGGGAATGCTGAAATTGGCATCCGAATCTTGAATCAGCCTCGGTATTGATGACCCAATGGTGGCATTGGAAGCCGCGTTAGGGACGTCGCTGCTGGTGCAGGCGGGGTCTTGTGATTGCGTTTGACACAGCTTACCAGTGAAGCCATTGACACAGAGACAACTGCATATTCCGGATGAGATGACGTTTGTCCCGCCGTTCTGGCACTGCAACTGCTGTTGACATGCTTGAATGGAGCCGGCGGGTGCCTTGCCGTCGTTGTTCTGTTTGGGCAGCACAATGAGAGTAACGGGCACAATGATGGCTGCAGCCACCAAAAGCACCAGTGCAATCATGATCAGGATAAAGACCCAAAGTGGCATTCCGCAACATCGCCGTCGTCGTCGCTTCTGCTGTGAAGGCGTGTCTTGGTCTTCTGCAACTTGGCTAATATTCAGATTCGATGGGGAACGGAAAGGATTATTCGGGCTCCTGGCACTCCCAAGCGGAGGCGTCGCCAGTCCAGGCGGGGGAAACGCGGAAAGCATATCCGTCAACGAGCTTCCTGACCTTCGGTTCTTTGCAGCTGGAGGTGTATTCCGCCCCTTTTCGGCATCTCCAAGTTCCCAAAAATCCATGCCGAGCCGACTGGCCGTCCTGCCTCGTTCGAGGTTGGAAGCAAGTCTCGTCGCTCTTCGGATCAGTTCTGGCAAACTTGAAAGACTTCCTCGCGACTCTGCCTCTTTAACAGCATCAACATTTAACCGCGGAGGTCTCCGTGCACCCACGCGGTCTCCCAAATTGCCCTGCGGCTTGGGAGACGTAAGCTTTTCTCTCACCGCTGGATCCAGTGCACCACCTCTTTCGAGTCCTCCAAGAATCTTTGCAACTCGAGGATCGATGGGTGAAACTGGAGATTGCTGCTGCCCTTCGCCCTCAATGGACCGTAGGTCTACTGGCATCTTCTCGTCTGCCCAATTTGGTTCAGTTGAAGAGTCTGGCCTCCCTCTTTCCTGTGCTTCTGCTTCCATGTCCAGTGGAAACCCTCTTTCTCCTTCCGATGCAGAAGACGAACTATCAATTAAACCCGTCCCTGTGCTCAAAGGACCACTGGTAGGTGTTACGGAGGCTGCGCCAGCTTGGCGTGGCGAGAGAGCGCCTTGGGGCTGCTTGCGAGGCGAAGCGGGCACATCAAAACCACCGCCGGCAGCTCCCAATGTAGCTGCCGTACTATATTCGGCAGCTCGAGGCTGTGGAAACTTGGATTCTTTTGGCGTTAAACTCGGCGACCTCTGGCTTGGGAGAAGATCCCGGTCACTGCGAAGATTATCGCCACTTCTGATGGTTGTTAGTGCCGGCCGACCTCGTTTTCCCAGACTGGCTTGTCGGACAAGCCCAGCTCGCGCATCGGCATTGCCGATTTTGATCGGTCTTCGCCCATCCCCAGCGTATGGACCCTCCGCATCCGACTGGCTCTCGGATCCTTCTTCAATATAAAAGTCCTGAGCGGCACTGCTGGGTATTGCCGTACTTGAAGCATATGAACTTCGCGACTTGGTTGTCTCGGATTCCTCAACGATGGGCGATACGTAGGAGTTTTGCGAATAGTACGAAAGCGGCCCTCGGCGAGCGGAGGGAGGGGGTCCGAGAGCCGGACTGCGCCTTGGTGGTGGCTGTAAAGAAGGCGATTGCTGAGGTAGAGCAGGAATAGCGGGAGCGGGAGGAAAGTCAGGTATGGTCCCGAGGGATGAAGTTGTTGACTGGGAAGAGGTTGTGACAGGCCTAGAGGGATTCGGTGATAAGTAGGGCGAGGCTGAGGTGGGCGAGGCAAAGTCATCTTCCCAGTATGCGCGATGAGGCTCCGTGGTAGATGCGCTCGCGCGCGGCGGCCTCCGCGCTGGCGACGGCGGTTTCTGTCTCGGCAGATCATCGTCGTCGGAATATTCGCTAAAATCGCGTGACTTTGTCGGGTCAAGTATCGATGGTACATATGAGGGCCTTGGTGGTCTTTGAGGTGCTGGCGCTTTTGCTGGGCTACCCATTGGCGGCTCTTCGCGGACTTCGTTTATCAACGGCCACTGTGGACTGCTGGGTGGTTGTGCAGCAGAGGCAGATCCTTGAAACTGTGTTCGTTGACTGGACATAGGAGGTATCGGTGGAGGTGGTCCGGACGGTGGCTCTCTCCTCATGCCCTCCCCTGCTTCCATCATTGCCTGCAGCCGCTCTCTCGCCGCCCTGATTGATCCCTTCTTCGTTTGCCCGCCATCTTGAAATCCATCGGCCGGAGCAACTGATGGCGCTCCCGGCCGTCTGGATTGGTTCATTTACGGTGTCCAATGCCAGAAATCGATGCGAAGAGTAACAGGATTGCGCCTAGTCTATGACGATGATCTTGGTCGTGAATCGTAATGCGTGTAACGAGAAGCAGGCACCCGTGTACCGCCCTAAAGATGTGAATGCTACGATGCTTTACTGTTTCGCGTTCATGCGGCCAGCCGTTAGAGGCGATGATCTTGCAAATGTGCACGGTCGTCTGTTGAGCTTGGTTCCAGCCTTGGAGGCAGGAATGCGCAAATGGGTATGCTGGTCCAAAAAAGGTGGAGGCGAATGGAATATGCAAGCAAAAATGGACATTAATGGCCAGCCGTAAATGAGTTGCAGCGCAGTCGTCAATGGCAACAGCTAAGCCGTGGCGACTGATGAACAGGTGGGCATACCAAAATGGGAGATGTCAGTGGAGTGAGGGCCGATGAAGACGGTGCACCTTGGTTTCAGAGCTGGGATAGAAGGTGTGAAAGCAACTCGCATAACTTAATTCACGAAACAAGACAGCTGTATAAGAGCACATGATTAGCAAAAGCAAGCTCGCATGTTCAAAGACAAGTCAGGACAGGGCGATTGAACGAGTGTAGTAGGCGTAAGACATTATCGGTGAATGAGAGCTTGGCGGGACTCTCTGATGGGGGGCTGGGTATGGAGCGAGTGAACGTTTGAGTTTCTTTGAGCGAACAGATTGCGACGGAACCTGTTGCAGGGGTGGTGCTCTCGAAGCGTGTCTGGAAGAGGAGCAAACGGTCATCTTGGCACGTACAGAGTCTGTGATGGTGGGAGTCTTGCTTTCCCGTTCCTGGAGGTCTCAGAACTCTTGGGTCCTCGATGGTGGTGAAACGGCAGCGGTGTCAACGCGAATCGTGACACGCTCGGCCAGGCAAAGAATCTCTATGGCGACAAACAAGCGAGTGCTGAAGAAGACGAAGAAGAAGTCAAATGGAACAGGCAAGAGAAAAGAAAGCCAGGCTCAGCAATTGGCTGCCTATCACACCACTCCTCTGCCTCGACGGGGTGAGGTTGGGAAGCCGAGTAAGAGTGGAGGGCAAGCCAAAGGTTGGATAAGCCGGGCCGCGGTCGACGAGACGGTACTGCTGGCACTTGGCTCTCGAGGACCAACAGCGACCCGGTCAGCTCTGCAGAGTCAAAATTGGGGTCAGGGTACAGCAGAATAGAGCATCCCGCCCAACGTCCGCTAGGACGGCATTGTGAGAAGGGCGGAGGCGGCATGCCATCGTATACCATTGCTGGCATAGCCAGGATCAGGGCAAACAGTGGCCGTGACCATTGGCTCCCGGACACGATCAGAGCGGTGCAAGCGAAGGCATGGTGCGACTTAGTCTGCAGGCTTAGGCTCTGGGGCTATTGGCTCTGGCCGGACAGCCGGCAGCTCACCCTGCCTCTGCCGCTCCATCATCCACCTTGGGCCGGATGGAAAGAAAAAAAAAAGCGTCTAGAAGACGGAGAGCGTGTGCATCACTCCGCAGCTTGCAGCAGCCGGAGAAAAAGCCACCAGATGCAGGGAAAAAAAGAAGGTGATCGTGCGTGCGGGAAGGAAGGGGGATGGAGGCGGGGGTGGTCCATCGCCGTCACCACCAGCCCCGTGGCTTTGTGCTGGCCGCTGTTTGACAATTGATGCCATCAGACAGATCGTGGACGCTCCACTCGTGACCATGACCCTCCCCTGCCCCAATGCCATCCAGTCGTGCCGGCAGACTGCAGCAACACACCTCGTATGTTGACGTCGACATGTTCCGTGGCGGATCAGATGCAGCCACGCCAATATGTGTACCTCCTGGAACACGGTTGAGAGCCGGTGGCTAAGGGGCCCGTCAAATCAAATTTACTTCTGCAGCCTCGACGCCAACCGAGCCGTCCGGGCGCAAGGTACACCACTGCCAAATCGTGAATCAAGTTCCTCGGGCCCAGGCTAATATCGCCTGCAAAATGCGTGGAAATTGGAGGAGGCGGCAGCTTTATATATCTGGCACTGCCATCTCCCTGGCAGCCAGGGAATTTGGGCTCGGCCATTCTGCCCGCCTCGTCCTGCCTAACTGGCCGTGGCCGTACTGTATGCTATAGAAGGTGTAATCACTCACACGGCTGGTGTGGGAGAACGCTAACCATCCCCTCGTAAATGCCATTGGAGGCTTCAAGGCGTGCAGATATCATTTAAACTCTGGAATATAGTCGACTGGAAATGCACCTCTTGCTCCAGCAAGAGCAGACATCGGATTCAAATACTCAGCCGAGACATCGCCGCTCCCCTTTGCATCTGGGACCGCCACCGTCCAACATTGCCACGGGAAGGTCCCAAGATTCCTTTCTTGAAGATGCTTAGCCGAACCAGGAACCCCATAGCTGAATGCGAGTCGACTTTCCCTACACGTCTTATTCTCCATTGGAGGTAAAGATGAGAAACAGTTCAAATGCTTCAGTCTTGGCGCCCTTCAAAAATACTGCCATGTGAGGTATTCAATCATCGAATTGCTCTTGCATTCACAGAGTCGAGCAACAGCTGTGGGTCGCAGCTCCAACTCTCCATCATAAGTGTCCTTGTCCTTGGCCTCGTCACTTCCATCGAACATTTGGTGTGCATAATTGCAAGGACAGCCAGTTTGTAGTTGTTTCGTTGCGTCTTGTCCCATGCATGTCTTGATTGCCATCGAATCAGCTCGCCCATTGGCTTCAATTTCACTGCAGTCCAAGAAATCCTAACTTGCCTCAGATCACAGCCTACAATAGATACTCTAACCCTGCGTGTGTCGCAAACGCTGCCAACATTTACAAGGTGACAGTGCTTGCGGTCCATGCCACAGCTTCAAGAAGTTGGATACTTGAGATCGCGGAAAGGAATGTTTGCTAATATATCGTGCTAGAGACAGAGTCGATTCTTGCTGCACCAATGCACTCCGCATGTCGAGAAGACTGACAAGCCTTTGGCCTTTCCAAATTCTCGTTGCACGGAGTCGAGCAAGAAGAAGAACGAAGCCAACCCTATCCATCGACCCTCGCTCACGTTCGCTACAAGTCAAAATGGTCGAGCATCACCAGCTTCGTCGCTTCACGCCAGCAACGTGAACGCGTCGACGCCCTCAAACATTGGAAGACGGCGTCGCCATGCCGCTTCACTCTTGGCGAGCCCCCCGCGAGCCGGCCACTCTGTTAAGGTGTCCAAGATCTTCCAAGACGCTCATACGAATCTTGTCACTGCTTCGCGAAAAGGGCCAAGCTTCCAAGGCTCCCCATCGCCACAGCTATCAACCTCAAAGCATGGACGGGCTTTGGGGGGCCAGCACCCACCTCCGGCATCTTGCAGCCAAGTCACTACACCCGGGACATCTGGGCAGTGGGGATTGCTGAATATCGCCCCTTCTCAACTCGCAAGTGCATCATGTCTCTTGGTCGAGCCTGATTGCCCTCACCAAGAGGCAGGCAACCCACGATATGTCCTGGAGCAGTCGAAAGTACACCTGGAGGGGATGAAAAGTCCCGCGCTCGTGGATGCCGCCGACGTTGACAAGCAAGCCTCACCGCTTTCCGGCGCAGCTACCAAGGACAAGATCGAGAGTGACAGTCCTCAGATACCCCCTTTAGAGCCCGTCGGCGATCTCTTGAAAGACGTTGCGGATTTGATGAGTCCGCCTCCTCTAGCCGCGACTTCCTATGATAAAGCAACTGAACATCCGGTCTCTGCTGTCCCGCCGGAGGTTCTACCTGGCCGTGAGAATGCGGTGTATTCGCCCACGGGAACTTGGTCTGATGATCACATTTTCTATCCCAGGTCGTCCAAAAGCCGACAGATCCCTCAACCCCCGCTTTCGCAGTCTTGGACTGACGACTCGAAATTCTATCACCCGCCCGCTCCTAGGACTCACTCATCGCCAGAGCGCACCAGTACCCGATCTAATGAGGAGATCGTCCTGACTTGGCTGGACAGAATCAACCTCGTTCCAGGGGAACCGCCCTGTTCTCCCACGCCGGTGCAGCAACGCGACGTTGACCCACCCACCGTCGACAACTTTGCTACTACCACCGCCTATGACACAGTGGCGCGTGGGGCCGGCGGCCCTGCCTCTCAAGCACCGTCCTCTCCCGCGCTCTCCCTGCACGTCGCGCCGCCTCCCGAATTCCGGCGTTGGGATTCCACTCACTCCTCACCTCCCTGCGTGATCGCGGACCCCGAGTCGCCGCCGCTGTCTCCGCTGTCGCCAGACGTAGAGCTTGCACGCGGCAGCCGGCGCTGGCGGCAGCGGCCGCGTACGGCGAGCTTCTATGACGCGGACATACTGCAGATGCAGCAGAAGCGGAAGCTGAAAGAGGAGCGGTGCAAGGCTAGGCTGGAGAAGTACGGGTGTTGAGGAGGAGTGGTTGGGTTCGGATTGGGGAGGGTAAGGTAGCGCTCGCGTTGTCTTGTGGACGGATATTTTTATGAAGGCCACTATCCGTAAGGCACAAGGTTGAGAATACCCATATGATTTGCCCAAGGCAGTACCGGTAATTCTGTAAGAGCATGAATCGATAGTAGCAAAATGAACTACCACATGTGAAATGGGGGTTTCGCAAATAAATACTGTTATTTATGCAGCGACCCCCACGTCCTTGAACTGAGTATCACTATATTTCACCTGGTCTCCCTTCGCACGTCCTATAAATGAACATGGATTCCATGTCCAGGCGTCTGTCCCCGCGCGGAGGTCTCCAACTGGGTAGATCGAGGCGGTTGTGGGCATTCGACAAGAGCCTCGCCAGGGACATTGGTGGCTCACATTGGCGTATGCAAGCCGTCAACGATCGCCACGACTCAGAAGAGCAAGGTGTTAGACGGCAAAGGACATGCTTCGGCCGAAAGTCAGGCACATGGCCCTCGCTTCCCGGCTCGGTCCGACATGGACTCCCCACGTTTCTCTGCTTCTCAGTCCTGTTCCTCTGCAGATGGACCACTGACATCGAGCATGGCAGCGCTATTGCTGCACTTTCCCACTTTCCCAGGTGCGCTTAGAGCCCAAGCTACCCACACCGTGGTTCAATAGCCTGAATCGTCACTCCCAAGACAAGTCATGGACCCCGGCACAAAGCGCATTACTCTCCTTTCTGCGCTTCGGCAATGGGGAAAAGGTAGGACGCACAAGCCATGCCTGGCCTTCTGGTGGCCTTGGAGGGCCTAAAGGAGCCTGGTAAAGCCTGGTATCTTGCGCGAGGCTAGCCAACGCTGGAAGGAACTCCTTTTTGGGCATGTCTCAGCTGGCCGTGCTCTTTAGAGGAATTTGGCCAATACCGCGCCAAAGCATGCATCAAAGTACTTCTGTCTCTGCTCTCCGTGCCTCTGTCTTCGGGCGTCTGATGGCAAGACGAAGGGCGAGGACTTGGCTGCGCCTGTGATCTTCTTCTCAAAACCTCTTTCAAAATGCCATTCTCGCCAAGAATGATTCTCAAATTACTTCTCTGGTACCTTCTCGTCTGCTTAGCAGCTGCAAGCTACCCGGATGCCGAGTCCTTGGAAAAGCGCGCACAATTCAACACTCGTGACGCGGTCCCGACAGAATATGTCGCCAGACCCTACTACCCTACACCCAATGGTGGCTGGATACCAGACTGGAAGGCAAGCTATGCAAAAGCTAGCGCCGTCGTCGGCAACATGACTTTGGCAGAAAAAGTAAACTTGACTACCGGTACGGGATATTTCATGGTATGGCCAAAGTCCGCATGTACATTCAGGAAACGTATTTGTGGTGTCTGACGAGAACTAGGGTCCATGTGTGGGCAATACTGGAAGCGCGCTCCGCTTCGGCATTCCGAACCTCTGTCTGCAGGACTCTGCTCTAGGCGTTGACGATACCGATGGCAACACCGCGTTCCCAGCAGGAATCACGACTGGCGCAACTTGGGACAAAGAGCTCATGTACCAACGAGGCGCTGCCATCGGCGCAGAAGACAGGGGTAAAGGCGTGAACATCAACCTCGGACCGACCATCATACCATTGGGAAGGAAACCCAGAGGGGGCCGAAATTGGGAATCATTTGGTGCGGATCCAGTCTTGCAGGCCATGGCCGCCTCTCAGCATATCCAAGGGTTGCAGGCCCAAGGTGTTATTGCCACAGCCAAGCACGCCATAGCATACGAACAAGAGCAGGACAGAGGTGGCCCTTTTGAGACTCCACTATCGGCCAATGTCGATGATCGAACTCTGCACGAGCTATATCTCTGGCCATTCGCCGAGGCCATCAGGGCTGGTGTCGGGGCAATAATGACCTCTTACAACACTGTTAGTCACCACGCGAGCTCGAAACCATCCGTCATGAGACTAACAGTCCATATGTAGGTCAACGGCTCTGCTGCTCATGCCAATAGCTATCTCATCAACGGTCTCCTCAAAGATGAGCTGGGTTTTCAGGGACTTGTCATGTGCGATTGGCTTTCGCAGAACAGTGGCGTAGCCGCAGCACTTGCTGGCCTTGACATGGCCATGCCGGGAGATACCGAGCCAATCCCGCTGCTGGGGCTCAGCTATTGGGCGTACGAACTATCCACCTCTGTTCTGAACGGAAGTGTCCCTTTGAGCCGCCTGAACGACATGGTCACGCGCATCGTCGCAGTCTGGTATCAATTCGGGCAGGACTCGGCGTTTCCCGACCCCAATTTCTCTTCGTGGACAAACTCTACAACGGGGGAATTGTACCCTGGCGCGGTAATCTCTCCGGTCGGTGTGGTGAACCAACATGTTGACGTTCAAGGAGACCATGCAAACATCTCCAGAGCCATTGCGAGAGACAGCATCACCCTGTTAAAGAACGCAGACAATGTATTGCCTCTCAGCACAGATACTCCCCTCAAAGTATTTGGTACAGATCAAGCCAAAAATCCAAATGGCATCAACTCGTGCTCCAGCAAGGCGTGCGATGAGGGTACGCTTGGAATGGGTTGGGGCTCAGGCACGGCCAACTATCCGTTAGTACAGGCGCTGTATGAGTGGTTGCCAATGGACGCTAATCTCTTTCAGGTACATGGATGATCCCATTTCAGCAATTCAGTTGGTGAACAGTGGTACAGTGTCTTACAACACCGATACCTTCCCCCCAGGACTCAAGGGCGCTGCCGGAGAAGCAGCAATAGTCTTTATAAACGCCGACTCTGGAGAGGGTTCAGATACCGTCGAGGGCAACCCCGGCGACCGCACAGAGTCAAATCTGTATGCTTGGCATAATGGCGATCAGCTCGTCCAAGATGCTGCGGCGGCTTTCTCAACAGTAATCGTAGTTGTGCACACAGTAGGACCTATCCTTCTGGAGAATTGGATCGACCTGCCCTCTGTCAAAGGCGTACTCTTCGCTCATCTCCCAGGCCAGGAGGCCGGTGCTTCCCTGACAGATGTACTATTTGGAGACTACGCTCCAAGCGGGCATTTACCGTATAGCATTCCAAAGGCTGAATCAGATTATCCTAGCAGCGTCGGTCTGACGACGGCCATCCTCGGCCAGGCTCAAGATACATTTAGCGAAGGCCTTTACATCGACTATCGCTTTCTGAACAAGAACGGCACGGCGCCTCGCTATCCTTTCGGCTTCGGCTTGAGTTACACAAATTTCTCCTTCTCAAATGCTTCCATCACCGCCATCAATCCCTTATCCTCTACACCTCCGTCTCGCGCACCCAAAGGCGTGACGCCAGTATACTCGACCGCAATTCCCCCGGCAGGCGAAGTCGCCTACCCGACGAACCTGATCCGCATCTCTCGCTATCTATACCCCTACCTTGACGATCCTTACTCCATCAAACCCAACGCTACAGGCCCGTATCCCTACCCAGACGGCTACAGCACTACCCCCCAACCAGACCCGCCCGCTGGCGGCGGGCTCGGCGGCAACGACGCCCTCTGGGACGTCATGTATCATGTCTCCGCCACGGTCACCAATACCGGCAGCCGGTCCGGCAAAGCCGTCGCACAGCTGTACCTGCAGTACCCCGCCTCAAGCGCCTTCGACACGCCTGTCATCCAGTTGCGCGACTTTGCCAAGACGGCCACATTGGATGCCGGCGCGAGCCAGACGGTGCAGATGACACTGACGAGGAAAGATGTCAGCGTGTGGGATGTGATAAGCCAGAATTGGATCGTGCCGGAGGTGAATGGGGCATATGGAGCGTGGATTGGGCAGAGCTCGGGTAGTTTGAACATGGTGTGTTGGACAGATGGAAGGGGGTGCTTGCAGAATCAGACCAGCCCGGTGGTTACGTAGAAACATGTGCTGCCGTCGCATTTCCAGAGGGCACACCGCCGATCGTAATTGTCTGAAGACCCTTTCGCTGGGACTGCACAATCTCTGACTCAAGCTATTGGTATGCCTCAAGAGCACCAATTTGTGTTTTTTTCTATTTGGTGCAATAATCTGAAGTGCCAACTTTTCCAGTCGCTCAATCGCAACCACTAAGCCAGCTTCCCTCAGGCTTGCTCACCAAACCCAAGCGAGCAATTGACGTCAAGGAATCTAATTGAACAAGTGCGAAATTGGAAAAAAAAAAAAAAAAGGCAATGTGCTATGCATAATGGTTCTCTACCCGATTATTTTAAGGATGTTGACGTCTCCTGAAATCGAGGGCTATGGAATCGGCGCAAAAGAAAAGACCAGTAACCATACTGCGTAAATGCTGGTCGGAATTCGTCATCTGGGTTGTCTCTCAGCTGGGTAGGGACTCGGAGCCAACGAGTTTCTAGGCTCGCTGATATCAACGTTTTTATTGTTCTTCTAGAATTTCCATCTCTTCCACGGTAAACGTTTGCTACTTTTTGCCGAAGTTTTCGCATTATGACAACACAACATGCGAGGAAAGTCGCGTATTGGGCAACACTTCATTATCATCTCACTAGTACTTGGCTTCGCAGCAGTAGTCTGTATACATTGATGAACCGACCCTGAGCCCGCTTGAGCTAGATTCATGCAAAGCCAGGATTGGGGCAGACAGTGGACTGTTTTCAATTGCTATACCACTTACCAGACTTCGTAGAATCGGCTGGCAAATACCAGTGCTAGGCAATCTAATCGCACAAACGTCGCAACTCTTGGCTTCTCTAAGAATGGGTGCTGCAATATCATTGGCATGTTACAGATGCAACTTGGACGCCGTACAGAGGTCCATTTCAAAAGGTTTGTCTCGCGCGAAGACTTCGCAGGTGACACAGTTCATGCTAATATTTGTTAGAATTTTCGAGATTATGACCGTGTTTCTACCCTGGGTTGCAGAAAATGGACTACTTGTCAATTGATAAACTAGTGGGCATATTCCGCTGGGGCGCTCCCCGAATCAACATGCCAACCTTTGCCTCTCCTCCACTTGCTCACCCTAACCCTCGTCGAGAGCCAACCATCGCTCGCAGCTCGTTTCTCAACTGTCCGCCTTCGACTATACGTGTACAGCTGTATTGCTCATGAGGCAGACCCCCACCCTGCTTCCGCCTCCGATTTGGAGAAATGTTGCCCAGCACGGGCCGAGGATCCTCCATTTGCGCGCCCTCGAAATCGATGATCACCACTCGCCCAGTTTTGATTTCACGGAGGACGTTCGGACACCGTACATCTCTATGGCGAACGCCAAGCGCATGTATTGACTCCAGACAAGCGTCAATCTGGTCAAGGCGCTCAGCAATGGTTTGGGGGTCCACATGTCGAGCAATAGACGTCCCTCCAAAGCTCAGCAGCAGTGCGCACGATAGCGGTGTCCTGCCCTCGTGCAAACGTAGCTGGGGAAGGTCCATGTAACCAAGGCATACGGGCACATGAATGCCCTGGATCGGCCGGAGGCGGCGGTAGACCGACGCCTCGTGCTTGAGATGGTCAGCCTGCCAGGGCCGGCTGCACTTCACGACAAGTGTATACCCGTGCGACGCGAGAGTGACAGTGAATAGGACGCCGCACCTCCCGGGTCGGCCGAGCACATCGAGACTGTCATCCATGCTCCCACTAAGCTGCTGCCGCAAGAGAGTGACAAGCTTACGCCGATTGATCTGATGATGATGTTGGCCGTGCTGTCGGGCATTTGGACAAGCTTGGTCAAGAACTCCACCAGTCACCAAGCCAAGAAGACACAGATGGGTGCAATACTGCCGAACGCTGCTGGAATGGTGGCTCTCTTGAGCTTTTTCCTTCTCGGCCCCGCGTACTGCTGCTCTCGCTGATCCGGGCGAAGGCGGTGGCCGATGCCGAGTGGGATCTGAGTTGTCGCTTTCGCCTCCATTCCCCCCCGTGCAGTCGTTGCTGCCGCGCGGTGAGGGACTCTGCCGGCGTGGCCGCTGACGGAGGCGAATCGGAGAAGCCCGAATCAAGTCGGCATGCGAAGACGGATGGAATCCTGACACTTTCCGGCCCCGTAGGGGAAGCAAGACGTCCTCGTAAATGACATCCCACCTCGGCAGGATTGAAGATGCCTTTTGCTTCCACGAGTCAGTGCGCGGCCTCGTCTGAAGCGCCTGAAGGGTGAAAGTCAGCATCTGGCCGATAGTGGTAAGGTGTAGTCGATTGTCGCTGTCACCTTCCGGACACCATCCCGTTGAGTCGCCAACGTCGTTTTTCGGAACAGACAGAAAGTAGTAGGCCGTCCGCGGGTCTTCAGGAACCCTGAGGAAGATGCTTGCCTCGCCGGTGCGAATACATCCAAACTCATGTCCCGCCAGGATCATGTACGAGAACTCTTGAGTGATCGTCGCCGCAAGTAGCCTCCCACAGAGCTCTTTGGGGCCGTCCGTATCCTTTGCGACGACGACATCCTCAAGGCGCATCTCCTCCAGTCCTTCGTAGATGTAGTCCAACTTCAGCTTGTGGGGAGCCTTGTATTCGGTCAGATATATGGCAGTGCGATAACCGGGATTCGATGCGTCGTCGGGCACGTTGTACACGCAAAACTGATCAGTACGAGGCCGCGCAAACTGCTCAATCTCCTCCAGCGGGAGCGTCGTGCTGGAAGTGTCCGCTTCAGTCATCCCGCGCGCTTGCTCTCTCTCGATAAGTCTAGGCGACCGTCGACGGCCCTGCTCAGATATATGCATGTGCTGCATCGCCTTCTCAGGCTCCACATCCGAGCTAAGTATGTTGCCGTGAGTCTGAAACTGCACCGACCCCCGGAGCCTGTATTTCTGCCGCAGATCTTCATCAGCGTAGAGACAATCGACGATGTGGGACACCTGACTTTCCACCGCCGAGTACTCGAAATCCTGGAGGTCGAGCTTGGAGGCCAGCTTACGACGAGTTATCTCTGCACCGAGCTCCCGCAACGTATGGGTCGACATGAAGTGTCGCTGTGTCAGGAAGCCACTATTCACGAGGGCCTGCCACATCTTCTCCTGCTGCTTAGGAAAGTCCTTCCAAACCCGAATCTCTTCTGGCCGAAATCTGCCATGTGCATTGGAGGGATTTCCCTGCGTAGCCTTAGCCACGTCGGTCTGGACCTTGAGATTGGAGTGCAAGTGGACATGGCATGCGTCGAGGAATTCGGGCAGAGTTGTCTTTTGAATGGCTCGCTCTGCCTCTTGTCGCCTGCGTTCTGCCTTTTGTTGTGCACACAGCGCTAGGTAAAGTTCTTTGTAATTTGGCGAAGATTTCTCCATATTGTCAAGTAAGGGCTCGGTCAAGCGAGACCGAAATCGACGGGATAGATGTTGCTTAGTAGGAACTGTATTGTTATGTCATTGATGTGTAGGTTCTCAGGAGGTTGAAAAGGCGAATATATACGGTTGGCGCTGGCTGAATATGGTAGGAGCCACCAAAACAGGGGAAATGGTTGCCTGGGACAACACTTTGACGTCGTTACACCATAAAATTAAGTGGGTGACCAAAGTCCAAGCTAATATTATTTAGAATTTCTGAGGTAACATGCATTTTTCTACCCTGAAATACTGGAATTAGGCTAGATTATTAACACACTGATTAGTTAGCCTAAGCAATTTTTTCTGTTTGGGCGCTCTCCAAATCAGCACACCAATCTTTAGCATGGGATGAAGCTTTTCAAAGGGACCTCTGTATGTCCAACCCGATTCTAGGCTGTTAGGATCGATAGGACTGGTGCGGCTCGGCTATGCCAAAAGGATGGTCTTGAGGACTGCACCGCTGAGCAGGGAAGGAGTAGAATCCTGTCAAGAATACGCAAGCTGCTTATCAAAGAAGGCGTATAGGTTATTGAGGTTGCGCAGCTTTGTGCCAAAAAGAGGCATACAACACGAATCAATATATTCGTAGACCCCTCAACAGATATCACAGCCGAATCCAGAAGGACGAGATCAGGATTAGGAACAGCTGTAATTTGTGTATATAAACAGCTCAGTTCTCGTAGGAATTGAATCAGCATCGTGCTTCAGAACTGTAATCCTTGACAAATCCAGCCTGGCCAGAGGCAACTGAAACAAGGGCAAAGGCTGGCTCACGGAAAGGAGAGGTAGTATTAATGATGAGAGACACCGCTCATTTTGAGGATTTTACATCAACCGTCTGTCTTGGATGGTTTGATCCCCATCTCTGGTCCTCTGCTTCGCTTCGCCGTCTCTTCATCCACGTCCCAATGTGTGGATTTTAGTTGGTATATAAATCTGCCAAAGCAGCGAAAAATCTTTCCCAATTGGCAAGCCAATACTCTGTGACCAAGTCTTATGGAGGTAGACCTGTTCTTTAGCGTCAAACTTTCGTTCATATCGTACACCTACAGCTGTTCAGCCAGTTCAGCCCATCAGGGCGATCCCTGACATAGTAAAGAGCAACTATGACCGTGATTTTTGTAATTAGATAGAACAATACCTCATAAAGAAAAAGAGCAGGTAATACTATGTTTAAGAAGAAAGATGAGGAAAATCAAAAATGCACGGAATTGATTCCTATGGCAGGGATATCAAAGGATAGCTTGGGTACAGCAGTAACAGGTATTCCAATGCAAACAGAAGTGCATCGCGCCACTTCTGATAATTGCTTATTCATAGTCTCCGGCTCCAGGGATAATTGCAACCCAATGTGGTTAACGACCTTGAGTTATTATAAACTAATTGAAGATCATCTGTGCAAGGGCGTATTTGCAGTGGAGGTGATGCTTTGCGGAGAGACTCCCTCTCCTTCGTTAGCCCAGATCTCAACCATATGAGTCGATTGCTATGTCCCATTTGTTATACAATTTTCCTAGTTTTAAGTGGATGACAAAGTTTTTAAACGCGGTATGCTTTGTAGTTTATGCCCTGGCAGGCGGTGAATTGATCAGCGACAAAAGCGCATGGCTGAGCAGCTTATCAAGTATATCCAACAGATTCTATTCCAAAAAATGTAGTCTTTACAATTCCGGCACCATGAGAATCGGTCCTTAGACTCCTCACCCCACCTTTCCCATATTGTGTGACTTCGTGCAAGCCAGTCAGTAGTGCGCGACATGTCTTAAAATCGATTATTTCGACTTGATTATTGTGGCGAAACACCCAACTAGTCGTGCTAGTGCTTCAATCTTGTTGATTACAAGGAATTGAGATGATGCCGTGTATACACCGTAATCATTTACTTTCATTGTCTTGAATGTGTATTCCCAACCACGCTTAGGATTTACAATAACCGCAACTATATTCTGGAGAGATTGTGAGACGAGGAAATGGTAAAAACAGCGCACAGAATCAAGACTGATCGAAAGATTTCCCTCCATTCATATCATAATCGTAAGCTTGCAACTGGTCTTTTGGATTTGAAATGCAAAGCACTAAGGAAAAGCATCGTCGGTTCGAGGTCGTGGATATTGATGACTTGCAAACGTCCACTGCTTCCTTTTGCGGTGGATTAAGGCGTGACATATGTGCTTGAGAGAGTTGGAAAAGTGAGTGAAGGAAAGATAAGTCCAAGTGCAATTCCAGCGATGAGAACCGTCCGGGCGCCACGAGAAGGATTATTTGCTATAGGCACTTCGAACGGAAAAAGGCTGGAAAAGAGACTTCTAAAGATTGCTACGTGACAATGATTCTCAGAAGAAAACGTCAGTAACGATAATAGAATGCTTATACATAGACACAGAGAGACGAGAAAAGAGAAAAACAGTTTGGCCAGACGAGGATTTGGAACCAAGAGAGCAATATGCCCTATGTACTTGCCGTTGACCATAAACGGAAAATGCAGGCGAGAAGCTTTAAAGGGGCTTGTACACAAAAGGCAAAGTATGGTGGGCTCGGTAATCAGACTGTCAGAGTGCGTGCATGACGTCGATTCAGCTGCGAAACACGATGCTTTGACAATGCCCTGATTTCTTCCCTGAGGGGGCCGTGACTTTGCTCCCCTCCGTCTCATATTCCCGTCTAGGATCTTCTCCCTCTCGTCGAAGGTTTGGTTCTCGATGTCCATGTCTTTCTTCTCGTGACCCTTTTCTTGGTCCTCTACCAGTTAGGCGTCAGTTTGCTTACTACCTGATGTCGTCCTCTCTCGTACTATTTTTCTTCTCAGCAGTGTGCACTATCGTCAGTGCAGGCACGACGTACAACTCCACCTTTACCTTCTACGGTGAGGGCGATTCCCGCGGTGACGGGACCTGCAACACAAACACCGCAGCCTGCGGCTTCTTCACCAACGTGCGTCACAACCTGGTCCATCTTACGCGCAATTGCGCGACTAACCGCTCAACAGCCTGGCTTCTCTGCTGCCGTTTCCCAAAACCTCTACGGTGCTGCTCCTGGCGCTGGCGCCGGCTCCATCTGCGGCACCTGCTGGCGATTGAACGCGACGACGAACCCCTACAACGGCGCGAACATCGGCACCTCGATCGTCGTCAAAGTCAACAATCTGTGTCCCGCGTCTGGGAATCCGCTCTGCGCCCAGCCGAACTTGGACAGTGACAGCACGAACCAATTCGGGGGCGTGGTCGATTTCAACCTCTGCCGGGACGACGGCGCGAGCGCGGCGCTGTTTGGGAACTCTGGCACGGGCTTGGCGACAGGAACGGCGGAGGAGGTGGATTGCGCGGCATGGAATGGGACGGTGACAAGTCAAGGGTCAGGTGGGAGTGGAAACTCCGGGCAAGGTGATACTGGGCAAGGGGATAGTGGGAATTATGATTCTGGAAACTACGACTGCGGGAACTATGACAGTGGGAATTACGATGGGTGTGATGGGAATGGAGGGGCCAACGGGTCAGATTCAAACGGAAGCTCGGGAAGTCAGCAGGGAGGTAACAGCCAAGGGGAGATTGGAGAATGTAGTGGTGATGATTGCGCGGGTTCTGGAGTTATCGGAGGCGCTTCGTGTCTGTTCGATTCTGGCCTTAATTGGCGGCTCGGAGGAGTCGTGACATTTGGGGCTGCACTTCTTGCGCATTTGATGTTTCAATGATCTCACGTCTCCTTAGCACTAATGATACCCCGGCTTTTTAGCTAGCGAAAGCTCTTTCTCCTTAGCATTATCCATCGCAGTAATACCACAAAGGAACTTGATTAAGCACTAGAAATTACCACCAGACCGGACAGCCATCCACGTTGTCGTCGGAATTGAGACACGACTAGATGCCCCCTCTAAAGTTGGAAAACGCGTACTATTGCGCAAAATCAGACTCTGCGACCAACATGTCCACTTTCGCTTTGATATCTTCCCCAAAATCGATGGTCAGAGTTGGCTCCTCTCCACTCAGCCCCACCGCCTTACCCGTGACATCGTTAATCAAGACCTGCGTGAAAATGCACCTTTCGATGACATCGTTGTACCTGATCATCTCGTTGGCGTCTTGGGCATCGAGCTTTTGGCCGTCAAGTCGATCGAGCTGCTTCTTCGATGAGTTGACAAAATCCCAAACGAAATGGATCTTGCCTCGATCTGCGGGGGTCGGAGCCTGGTATAGCGGATGGAGTTTGAGAGAGGCAAGGAGTGAGGAGAGGCTTTCGCTCAGGTGATCGCGTGAGCTGGCGTTGATGACTCGTGGCATTCTGTACCTAGATGTGCAAAGTGTACGAAATCGATCCTGAAACCTGGATTATGGATCGTTTTCCAGAAGGTCGACTTATACGAATGAAAGCTTGCCAATGTTCTTGCCGCTGTCCCCTTCTAATGGTCTCGATGGAGAAATGTTTAGCAACAGAGAAGGACGAGGGCGAAAGCGAATCACGAAATGCACGAGAGACAATGAAGAGGATAAAAAGGGAAAGCATTTGCATGATTCATGCTTTGCCGTCATGAATGATCGCCGGCCGGATCCTTTCTTGCTAAACTGGGTCATTGCGTTGGTCCGAAACTGCAGTGTCGCGCACTTGTTGGAATAATGTCTGATCGCCAATCTTTCTTTGCCTTACTCTGTGCTGATGCCGCCATGATACTAGGAATGAAAGATACGAGCGGACCACACCCCCAGGGTAGGTATTGTAGACAAGTTTCGACGGAGACCTACTGGTGGAAGATCGCAAGCCACCTCACACGGGAACTTGGGAAGGAGGCTAAAGCTGGGAGCAAGCAGTGGTTTGAGTGATCGGGGCCGCGGCCAGCTCAGTTACCACCTTCGACATCGTTCACGAGTATTTTCTACGGCTGCGAGGGTATAGAAGCGCCTGGCAGGTTCGCGTTCGATTGGTCGTTGGAAGCAGCCTCGCACTCTTGTCTATCTTCAGAATTCTCGTGCAGCTGACACAGACAAAGCAATGACGTCACGTGGACAGGCGTATCCGATCTGATGCTTGACGAGCTCATCTCAACGCGTGCTCTCCTTTACCTCTCTCCACCTTCCTCAACCGAGCTCACAGCCTCTCATTGGATGCAGGCTCAGTAGCAATGAAGCGGCACAAGCGACAAGCACAATGCGCATCACGACATGGAATGTGAACGGCATCAGGAACCCATTTGGATACCAGCCTTGGCGCGATCAGCGGACCTTCAGCGGCATGTTCGATATCCTCGAGGCAGACATTGTCGTCATGCAGGAGCTGAAAATCCAACGCAAAGATCTGACCGATGACATGGTACTGGTGCCCGGCTGGGATTGCTACTTCAGTCTGCCCAAACATAAGAAAGGTAAGCTGCAGGCAAAACCTTTGATTGAGGCTCCCCAAAAGCTTACTCCACAGATAGGCTATTCAGGTGTCGCCATATACGCCCGTCAATCTACATGCGCACCTATTCGAGCCGAGGAAGGCGTCATTGGTGTTCTCACTCCGCCAAGTTCATCAATTCAGTACCGTGACCTTCCACAAGACCAGCAGATTGGTGGCTATCTCACTGAAGAACAAATATCTGGCCTCACGCCCGCTTCGATCTTGGATGAGTCTAAGAAGATCGATGCTGCAGCATTGGACGCCGAGGGCCGTTGTGTGATTTTGGAGTTTCCTGCCTTCGTGTTGTTTGGCGTCTACAGCCCAGCCAACAGCAATGGCTTGCGCCATGACTTTCGCTATGCCTTTCTTACCGCCCTGGATACTCGCATCCGCAATCTCGATGCGATGGGAAAGCGAGTCGTCCTGACCGGCGATCTCAATGTCTCCCGGAGCGAAATCGACACGGCCAGCGCCGAGGATGATCTCCGCAAGATGGGCATCACACATGAAGACTACATCTCGTCTCCGAATCGTCGAGTGTTCAATCAGCTCTTCGAAGACGGACCAGTTGCGGGTGAAAGAGATCCGGGTCGGGAAAAACCCATCCTCGCGGATCTCTGTAGAGAATTTCACCCGAGCCGAAAGGGTATGTATACCCACTGGGAGCAAAAAATCAATGCTCGACCTGGCAACTACGGGTCAAGGATCGACTATATCCTTTGTAGCATTGGCATGAAGACATGGTTTCAGGAATCCAACATTCAAGAAGGGCTCATGGTTTGTGCCCCGCCGCCCAGCTCAATCCCCTATTACATCGGCTAACTGAAAACTTCAGGGCTCTGACCATTGCCCAGTCTACGCTGTGTTCAAAGAGGATGTCCGTTGTGATGAGAAAGCCACGGCCTTGCTTGACATTGTGAATCCACCTGGCACGTTCAAGAATGGAATTCGTCAACGTGAAATCAACACCAAGGAAGTCCCTGCGCTTTCCGGCAAACTTCTTCCCGAGTTTAATAGGCGGCGGAACATCAAAGACATGTTCGCTCGAAAGCCATCTACTTCAAGAGAGGAAAGCGGAACAGAAATAGCGGGCAGCCCACAAAAGCAAATATCCCAACCTCCTGAGCACTCCTCCATCGCTGCATCAATATATCAGTCTGCTCCGAAGGAAGATCGTGGCGAAGGTGCCCCGCTGCCAGGTCAGTCACTGCAGACAGCCGAGAAAGCACAAAGTCCTGAAAGGAAGCGATCGGCGCCCTCATCCTCTCCTGTAAAGACAGCAAAGCGCGGTAAATCAAACGCGACCAGCAATCCGCCGCCGCTTCCTGGAAAAGGGCAGCAAAGCCTGAAAGGCTTCTTCAAACCAAAGACAACGACAAATTCAACAGAGGTTAGTGACCAGTCGTGCACGGAGCAGCATGTCCAGCGAATCTAATCATTTGCCCAAGGACGACGCACCAACTTCTCAGACCGACGCCGTGGCTGGATTGGCGGGAGAGGCAACACCCCCAGCACCTCCGACTTTGAGTCAAGATACCGAGAATGGGAGTGCTTGCACGAACGTTGACTCCTGTCCTATGCAGCAGCATGCCGATTCCAACCACCCGTCATCACAACCCCATGCGAATGCCGAACTCATAGCGGAATCCGACCCTGCCGAATCATCCCCCTTCGTCTTCGATCCCATCGTTTCCAAGGAGTCTTGGTCGCGTCTCTTCACGCGACGGGCGGCCCCGCCTCAATGCGAATCGCACCGCGAGCCGTGCATTCGACTGCAGTCGAAGAAAAAGGGCTTCAACCTCGGGCGCGAGTTTTGGATGTGCGCCAGGCCGTTGGGGCCCAGCGGGAACAAGGAGCGCGGATCGCAATGGCGCTGCACGACTTTCATCTGGGCTAGCGATTGGCAGAGCGCCGCGGTGGTGCTACCCAAAGGGCGGGAGGAGGGCGGGGACTTGGGACGAGACAGGTGACGCGGACAACCCATCTTTATTATGTATAGTCTCACCCGCCACTAATTTCCCGACACTCTCTGCCAATTCTCACCAAAACCCACTTATTTCAAAATGGTTGATCTTCTGTTCGCCTAATTTTCGGCGAAATATAAGATTTTTGGTGTCGGGAAGCTAGTGGCGTAGTCTTGATCTCAGACCACATTGAATACAGCAATCTTCCACCCTCACACACACACCGTAGCACTCAGCAATAGTAACTGAAATTATGGTCAATTCTTAACTAAACATTAGTTAGACTTTTTTTTCTCTCCAAAATGAAGGAGAGTAGACGTCAGTAGAATAGGGATCGATCATGATAGATAAAGGACTCTTGCTACCATTCATAATCCTGACTATTCAGATTAATTCAGATTAATTCAGATGTTCATTCACAAACATTTTTATGCATTCTCATGCCATTCTTTCTATTTATAAGATCCCTGCTTTCCGTAACACTCAAGAAGGTCGTAACTAGACTCCAAAAACATAGTACGTTTATTTCTTTCTTAAGCTTGTTCTTTCGGCTATGAGAGCTCCACCGGCACGAACGCTTGGAAAACTCATAATCTCAAACACGGCTACATCAGCAGCTAGCGTCTTGTGTATCCAATTTCGCAACCTCACAGCACCAAGCGAATCAACGCCGTATTCGAAGAAAGCCTTGTTTGGATCAATGATGTCTGCGCTTACCGATAGAGCAGTTGAGAGTCTCTTCACCAAAGCATCGACCAAAATCATCGTTATCGCATCGGTGGTCTCCGCGTGTCGCGACATCCAAGGATCCCACGGAGTGAGGATCGCGCAGACCCTGCGAGACGGTGGCTGGGAAGGCAGAGAACATTCGGCGATATATGACTGATTCGGGGAGCAGCTCCTTGGCTCGATGATCAGCTGGGATGATCGTACCAAACAAGACTTGGCTTTTGCTAGGTAAGGTTAGTGGAAGACTTGGGTCGCAGTAGTAGTCAAGGCAAGCATGCAACTCGGCTTCCCGGGCCACAGCTTTGTTCATCGCTTCTATTAGAGAGCAACAAGCGATGTGAACAAAATGAGCAAGAGTGTTCTGTGGTGTAGAGCAAGAGCAGCATAAGTACGACAAGGGGTAGTCACCAAATTCTCACCAAAATCGCAATATTTAAACTTTAATAAAAATTAAACAACGTCTAAAAAATAAATTTTAAGAGTTGTCGATATCTGTTTAGATTTCAAAAAATGTGTCAAAAATTTTTAAAAAAAATAATTTGTGGTTTGAAAGGGCCCTCACCAAAATTTGGTGAGAAAAAGTGACCCTTCAATTCTGACTACCCCCTGTTGGTAGTCTTGCCGTAACACCGGCTAGTCATAGTCAAAGAGAGGTCAGAAGCGAGACAGCCCTTGTGGACCGACCGTTTTCGAAAGCTCTGTAGGATGCTTCTAACAGTATTCGTTGCTGAGGATCCACAGCTTTCGCCTCTTGCGCTTGAATGGGAAAGAACGGAGCATCGAAGGCCGCGAGGTCTTATTTCAAAAAGTGTGCTCCTGAAGCATATATCTATCTGCAATGTTAATTTCTCGTTTCATAGCAACTAAAAGACGCATGAAGGCAACGCACTGTGTGTTGTACTTGTCTATCGGGACTGTAAAATGCATCCACATGCAGCTGCGAAGAGGGCCATTCTTGCATCAAGTTGGCCTTTCGCTCAAGAACATTCCAGAAGGACTCTGAGTCCTCGGCGTCAAGAGGGAACTTGAATGACAAGCCAATAATTGCAATCGGCGCTACCGGATCTTGGGGGTTCAAGCCACTCTCTCGCGTCATGACTGAAGCAAGTTGTAGTCTCTTGAGGCCCCGTGCAAGCGTTTCGAGGTAGCATTTTTATCCCAGCGTTATTGTGGTATGGCTTTATTGCCGGTCTGTCTTAATTGATGACTGCAATGATTTGTACTACCAACACGACCTGTTGGAAGGGACTATTTGTTGGCGTGTATGTAACCGTACTCCTCACGCTAATTAGGATACATTCGTTCATTCATCAGTGGGACATGCAGCTTAAGGAATTACCATTCCTTCTCAAGGTAGATCAATTTTCTACTTTGTGGAATCGGTTTACTGAAATTAATAGAACTTCTACATCGCAACAGTACTCTACTCGATATTGATGTTGCCCCTCAAGCCATGCATTTTGCTGGGCTGGATTGGAATCTTTGTTCCTATAGGCCCAAAAACCGTATTTTTTAACACAGCTACAGCACTGATCTTCTACATCGTTAGGTTATTCATTCAGACCTTCCGATGCCATCCAGTCAAGCATATCTGGGATTCGTCGAGTCCTGGAACTTGCACCGATCAGTTGCAGGGATGCATTGCGTCCAGCGCCATACTGGACGTTGCCATACTCGTTCTGCCGCAAAAAGCAATCTGGGTTTTGAATATGCCCACGTCGAGAAAGATTAGCCTTTTCATGGTATTTTTAGTTGGTATCATGTAAGTTCTTGGTGGATCTGTTGTTGGAGCTTCCAATGACTATAGACAGAGCCATCGCAGGAGCTATCGGGCGAGTATGGGCCACAGTACGGCTAAGCGTTCTCAAGATTATAGCTTCACCATCGCACAGCTTGCCTTGTTCGCTCTCACCAAGGTTACTGTAGGGCTCATGGTCGCTTGTATTCCATACGTCACTAAGGTGCTTGGTGAGATCCGACAGTTCTTGGCGTCGATTGGTAGCATCAAATCATTTTTCTCGAGGCCCGAGGGCAGCGACTCTGTGAAACTCTCTGATGACGTTACTGCTTCTGGACGACCCATGCCACTCGAGCCGAAGGCCTATGGACGTTTACCGTCCACCTCATCCAAACGAGACGGATGTCTAAGCCCTCAAAACATTCCTATCTCCTGGGCGTAAGTTATTCTGTGTCGGAGTCAAGACTTCTTGCATGACGTAGGTAGACCGAGAGAAGAGGTAACTCGACTCGCCACAGATGCCCGCAGGCCAATACAATTGGCTCGAATCCCACGGCTAAAACCAGTGGAGTATGATGAGGCTTGACTTATCGGGAGTTTCTTTGCCATTTGATCAGGCCTGCCGCTATTTATTATCCATTACGTTCAATTTCGTTCCTAGCTAGAAACTGATTGCAATGATAGTTTATCAGGTGCATTAGGTAGCAGCATAATAGTGCTATTTTCATTTGATTTCAAGAGTCGAGAGAGCCGCCACGGTTGAAATGAGACAGGCCTTCGCACAAGAGATTCGCTCCAATATATTGGTAGATTTGAGATCATCAAAAACACGCTGAGTCAGGAGCGGTCGGCTAGCCCAGCGTCTGGAATAGCTCAATTTGGCCTCATTCTAGAAAGCCTATGAGGTGAGAACAATTTGTATGGCGGCGAACTTTTTTCGTACCGCGATTCTACAAAAATGCTTGCAAAATAGTCAACAATGTGGTCAGATAGAGGTAGATCCATGAGTGTTGCACCGCCCAAGCTTGATACGGCGTGACGATCGGTTCGATTCAAGTCTCATACTGCCTTGATCTAGCGCACGGTCACGGTCGATCATTTGCAACACGTTGGCACAATAAGCTCTAATATTCTCGGTAAATGAGCCTAGGTAGCTACTGATTTCGGCTTGATCGGTAGTTTTCAGCTACCTCAGCTATAAGTACAGTTAAGAACCCCAAATTCTTCTGATCAATACCGCTTCGTACCAAATATACCTGATATTTTCTCTTCCGCCAAATCGCTTCCAATGGACAAACAGCAACAAGACCGCATCACTCAGAAGCCCCAAGAACAGCTAAGTCCAGAGCTTCAAAGTGCCTGGGGCTGGTTTTGATGCTAAGAATGAAGAAGGTGGCCTTCTCGGACCATTTGCAGCTCTCTTGGCTACTCCGGGCTTGGTGAAGCCATACATCGACTTCTCACTCAACCTTACAAAGATTCAGAGCATTTCCAATCCCACGCGAGACCGCAATCCTCAGCACAGGCGCGGTTTGTGGAACATCGTACGAACTCTGCGCCCCCACTCGGGTCACGGAGGCCACCACTGCCTTGAACAAAACACAGATTCAACTAACAGCTGCAGACGTCAAGCCGGACGGCGTGCACTCCATCCCTAATGATTGCGAAATTGTCTGGGATATAGCGGCGAAATTATGTCGAGGTGTGGGTCCGTTGTCGGAAACTGATTTTCTTACGGCGAAGAACACGTTTGGCGAGGAAGGCACCATGGCTTTGGTTCACTTAGTCGGTGTCTACGCATACACTTGCATGCTTCTGAATGCCTCGGTACCTAAGACTGATGGATTTTTGGAGGATGAGCGCGGGCTGTAAAGTGCTACTTACTGGATTACCGATTTGAGGCATTCCAAATTAGGTGTAGCGCACCCGAGATGAAACAGTATTTAGTCTCAAAATTTAGGTAATTACCTACCTAGGTAACCACCTCCCGTACACCATACACCAAGAACCAATAATTCAATCCATTTCATCAATTTCAATACTATTCAGTTGAAGTAGCACAACCAGGGATGAATGCTTGTTACTGCTAAAATCATTCGACTCATATCTTACAGTAGCCTCGACCACAATCCATGTGCTACGACGTCCATCTCCTGCGGCGTATGTTCTAGAGTAGGAAACGGCCCGAAAACCCGCAAACGCCCTACATTAGCTTCCGCACCTTGTCGATGCATATGAATACCTACCTTACCTGCCTGCCTTACCTACTACCTTACCTCAACCAGGATGAGCCAGGCAATCAATATTAGGCGCAGCAGACAGTCAATATTGAAGTACAGCAATTCAATAACGGCGCAGTACAGTATGGTCTCAGTGGTCTGCTGCCTGAACTTCACCGCTTTGACTCATGAAAAGAACTATGAGCCTGCCGGCTCGGGCAAACACCTACCAACCAGGGTCTCACATTACAGCACCCGAATAAAAATAAGGCTGCACTTAAGGCCATTTGCAGAAGCATTCATGAAACATATCCGACTGTGCTCCTGATCCACTATGATCGGTTGCATGGGCATAATAGCTGGTCCGACCGGGATTCATCCATGTACGGAATACCCGATGCATGACGGTAAGCGACAAAGCTGATATTCGCTCGAGAACATCTCGCGGTTCTGACCTCGGTTGTCCCGTGCAATTTAAGCTCATTTCCAGCCCACGTTCTCGCTGTAACAATCGTAACCAACCTCCTTTCCCCTTCCCATCTCCTAGCATACCGCAACCCTCTCCTGGGCCTTATCCATTACTATGGCCGACCAGTCCGCCAGTCGATTGCCACAGCACAAGCCGCGACTCCTCACCAAGCATCCAGTCAAGTTTCTCTACGTTTTTTCAATAGTTCTCTACACCATCGGGCGCATCCCGCTCTGGATGCTGTACCGTGTCCCTCGGAGACTGCGACCGAGCCCAGAATTTACCTGGCAGCAAGCTTTTATGACACCCCTCCTGCGCGTCTGGTTGTGGCATTACTCCGCAGTCGAACCGCGGGAGCCCCTCAGTCTCAAAGCTGGTAAGGAAAAGGCACAGTTCGTGGTGATTCCTCCCGTGGCAAGATCTACGACGAACGCAGATCTTGGGGTCAGCTTAGACTCAAAATCCGCCGACACTTACGAGTCTTTCCCCCCCACAGCAAACCCGTCCATTAAACCACAACCAGTAGGGGCCACCTGGTATCCAACAACACCATCCAATACTCCGATCGAAGGACCCGTCTTGCTTCATATTCATGGCGGCGCATTTGTCATGGACGATGGTCGCAAAGTAGCCACAGGGTTCTTAGCCAAAACGATCCTGGATCATACTCCAGTGACTGCTTTGCTTGCGCCGCAGTACCGTGTCTCAGGCGCCCATCTGCCCGACTGTCGCTTTCCGGCCGCTATTCAAGACGTGTTGACCAGCTACGTCTACCTTGTGAAATCGCTGGGCGTACCGCCCTCTCGCCTCGTCTTGTCCGGCGATTCCGCTGGGGGAAACCTCTGCCTCGCCCTGCTCCGCTACCTCGCCGAGCACGGCGATCAGATTGGTCTCTCAGCACCGGCCGCCACGCTGCTGTGGAGCCTGTGGGTCGATCCAGCCGAGGCGCTCGACGAGAGCAACTGCACGTCCAATCCGCACTACGCGACGGATTACATCACCGCCAATTTCGCATCGTGGGGCTGCAAGAGTCTCGTTGGCGGCACGGGCGTCGAGCCAGGACATCCATACGTCAGCCCAGCGCGCCAGCCGTTCCAAACGCCCACGAAACTGTGGGTCCATTACGGTGGTGGCGAGATTCTACGGACGTCCATCGAACCATTTATCGCTGGCATGAGGAAGGCGGGCAACGAAGTTACGGCCAAGAAGCAGGGTGTCGCACCGCATGATATCATGCTGGTGGGAAACATCATAAGTTTCGCTGCAGAAGCGAAGGATGCAGCCCAGACGGCGGGGAAATGGCTGGAAACGGTACTGAAACCCAAATAAAGCGGTCAGGGACTATCGGAATTCACTCTTGACGGAGAGGTATCGTGTCAGAGAAAAAATCGTTGTGACTATTTTGCCGAGCAGAATTACGTACCAGCGCTGGTATATTCTAGGTGTGATGAACCAAAACACGCAGACGAGGGCCGCCGAATCAATCAAGGGAGGCAGGACGCTGCGTTTGCCCAGGCTGCTACGTGAAACGCGTTCAATCAACAGTGACTATGAGGGAGTAAGGCAAAGAGGTCACAAGTGTTGGATTGCATTTGACCTAATTGGTGGATTTATCTAAAAGAAGAGAATGTGTGGAGGAAGAGCAGCAAATAAGGTGGTGTTGCCGACTAAGACTGCTCCTTTCATAACAATGACAAATAAATTCTGGAAGTTATAATCTCGATGTCTTTAGAGCTCGGTCTTGAACTTTGCCTGAAGAATCCTCCCGGACGCCTTCTCCTGCTGGCATATCTGAATTATGCTTCCAAACCACTATTGCATCATCTTTTTTCGTCAGTCTAGAACGATATCAGATAGAACGGTACCCAGGCTACTGGCAATCGTTCATAGTGTATGACATCCTGGTCTCGAGTGAGTAGCCACGAGAATACATCATGATGATAATGATGAAGTGCATACGTGTCAAAGATCGCAGTTCTGCAGCACCATGTCGATTCAATCTCTATGAAAACCAAGCTGCTTATATACACAAATCAACTATCAGGATCTCATCCTTCTGAAACTCAGTGATTTTTCAGCTGAATTGCCAGAATAGTCGAATCTCCGTAGTTTGTTACTGTGTTACTGTCAAGGTTACAAAAGGTGCTGCCTCAGCAGCCATATTACCAAACTATGGAGATTCGACTATTCTAGGCTGTTCAGCTGATAAATCACTGAGGTCCAGAAGGATGAGTGATAGAGTATGAACTTAGGCAGTAAATTATACTAGCCAAGTTGAACTGAAGAACTGGAAATAAGCAGCAGAGCGAACCTCTATAAATACATGTTCTGAGCATATTGGTGATGCTCAGAGATACAACTGTGATAAATAATGATGTGAGCACAGGCGATACGGCTTGACCATACGCTTTATGCTCTGTCACACTCCCTCAAGCTGTCTAGCCTGTCAAAAAATAAGGGAATTTATGCTCTGTTTCTGCTTCTTCTTGTTTGTTTATGAGCTGATATCTATCATGCTTAATAATTCGACGAAGCGTTCGTGATCCTGTTTGCCAAGAGCCTTCGTAAGGCCGTCTGCTGGCTGGGATTTGCTTGAGATTTGGTATATATTAACTAGGTTTTGTTTAATTTCCTCTCTCACAGCGTGCCAGCGTATATCAATGTGCTTGGTTCTGTTATTGACCTTGTTCTGTTGTGTTAGCTCGATTGCAGGCAAATTATCTTCGTATACTGGCGTAGCTTGTTCAGGAGGTCGTTGTAGCTCCTGTAGTAGTGCTCGAATTGAGATGATCTCTCTCACAACGTAGTCCAATGTCACATATTCAGCTTCAGCTGTTGAGCGAGCAACTATTGGTTGTTTGTAGCTTTTCCAGCTCACAGGTGCTCCTCCGTGTTTGATCACGTATCCTGCTGTGGAGTGACGATTGTTTTTATGGTCAGCCCAACTTGAATCACAGTAGGCCACTAGGTTAGTGCCATAGCCTGATATAGATGGATCTCCTTGATCCTTTCCGTAACAGAGTCCTCTGTTTTTCGTGCCCATAAGGTATTTAAACGCGTGTTTGGCAGCGTTTTGATGGTCCTGACCTGGATTGTGTGAATATCTTGATAAGCGGCTCACTGTTCGAGCTAGATCAGGTCGACTAATACAGCTTGCAAAAGCTAGGTATCCAACTATGGATTGGTATCGTTGTTTGCTGTTAGATGAGGCTTCTCCTTCGTAGCTCTGATAGTCTTTGACTGGAATTGGTATGGAGATAGCTCTTGAATTTGAGTGGTCGTATTTCTCCAGAATCTTCCTAGTGTATGCTGGCTGGCTGATTGTTAGAGTTATAGCATTTCGGTCTCTATTGATAGTGACTCCTGGGTAGTGAAAGACAGGTCCTATATCCTTTGCACGGAATTCAGCTGAGATGCTGTTCTTGATCTGAGGTTCGTGTGGTATTTGCTGTTTTGGTTTCGACAGCTGACACACTTTACAGTGATCTGTATTGTCCTTAGTATCACAGAATTCCAGGTTAATCGTCTGTTTTTGAGCTATTTCGATGCCTCGTTCGTATACGTGTCCGAACCTTCGATGCCATACGTCCTTAGTAGGCAGGTTCCGAGCAGCATAGCTCTGAGTAACTGTGTGATCCACACGAAGGATCCTCATCTGGTTCATTTTGTCATAGTGACCCACAACCTGATTATCTGAGCGCAGTCGAATTAATTGATCCTTGCCGTTGATATAGACCTTAGCAAGCTGCTCTACTCTATCCTCTGATATCAGATTGATCTTGCCAGATGGCAGATACAGCACGTTATTCAACGTTAATTCCACAGGTCCGCCGTGATCACGTTTCAGCCAGATCCTGACTGACCCTGTTCCAACTGCTTTAACCGTATCACCCCCTGCTGTGAGGATGTCGTATATTCCTGTGCGAAATATTCCTTGTAAGAAGAGCTTGGCATTATGTACGATATGATCTGTGGTGCCAGAGTCCAGATTAAATTCGTCATCAGACGAACTGGATGCTATTAGGGCTGTGGTAGTCAGTTTATTGACCCTCCTCATACAGGCAGTGAGTTTGACACCTCCTTCAGATGTTGTTTCTTTTGTGCTCTTCTTTAAGTCTTTGTTCAAATCTTTGTTCTTACCTTTTATTTTCTTCTTAGGATGAAGGATCCAGCAGTCTTTGGCTATATGTCCTTGTTTGTTACAATAGTGACATGTGCGTGTTTCTTTATTCTGTTGACTGTTTGATTTAGCAGCATCATAGACGAGACGCAGCTTCTTTGCTATGGCCCCAAAAGCTTCCCTCAACTCCACGTCACGCTCTGCAGGAAGCCAGAATATTGCATCATACTCTGTCCGATGTGCATATGAATACTCTAAAGCATTTTGCATCTTATTAATGCCGCCAGTGCCATGCAAGATGCAGCACCTGGGCTCTCCGGACCTTAAGGGCCCATCGATGTCCATTTGACTCGAGTTCCTGGCTTGAGGAAGCAGAACTTTAGTCACCTCGTCCAGACTGGCCTCTCTACCAAAAAAGTTGTAGTTCCAATACATTACTACAGTTAAGACCGGGTCTTCTATGTCATCGTTAATATTGTTGGTAAGTTTGGGACTGCTTTTCAGCGTTTTGAGGGGCACGTTCAAGCTCTTGATGACCTCTATACTCTGTTTTCTTACGGTCTTACGATCAAGGAGCTTGACTTACGTTTCAAATTCCTTGATATGCTGTTCAATCTTTGCTTTGGTACTTTTCAATGCTAAGTGTGGGGAGTTCGACCATAGGTATTGCAAAATCTTGATTTGACTGTTAGAACTAATAGACAGTTTGTGAGGCGTTTCACTTACGCCAAGGTCGACTTCTGAGGTAACGGACCACAACGCAGTAATCAAGATAGTCATCATACAGATCTTAGAGTGGTCATTGCAGTTCAGGACGGGCTGGGAAGAGTTCCATGTATTCCCCCGTCCGTGGCAGGGCATTTTTCGGGTCGCTGAGCAGATGTGAGGGCACAAGCGAAGATCTGTCTCTGTATTCATCTGGTGTTGTGCTCTAAGGAAGAAGAAGAGGAGGTGAAGGCAGATGAATGAACAGGTGAAGTGTTGATGTAGGCTACTCCTGGCGTAACAGCAGACCAACGGTTTCCTCAAGCATGTCTGAGACTTTACAGGCACACTGTAACCGGTACCTGTTACTACGTAATTCCGACCAAATCGACATCTGCTGTATGGCTTACTTCTATAATTGCCTGAATTCGACCCCAGACAAGGTATGCGAGGGGAGCGTATTGAGCGGCTGACGAAATGGCATCAGTAGGAGACTTTACGTTGTCCAAGAGATTGGAGCACCGGTAAGCGCCTAAGGCCATATCTACTCGATGTCTCTCGCATAGATTGTTGAAGTTCATCCATGCTCTGGACTCGAGCTGTATTCGTGCATTGCTCCTCCAAAAAATAATGATGTTTCTGTTGGTATAGCCTGCTCCATTGATTAAGTCGTTCGACGGCTGGGCTGACCATGACTGCGTGAGATGCTTCACTTTACGAGTGATGAATAGATCTTCACGGGCAATGGTAGATGAAATGTAAGCATGAAGCTGATATTTCCGGGCAGAGTCATCTAGCCGAAATCTTGACTCATACCTTATGCATATCTCACTGAGGGGGATTGAGGGTATTTTGGAGCTGCGTGCCCTCTGGCATGTGAGGCGTAAGGCTTACGCGGAGCAGCCAATAAGACGGTTCTACAGCCCGGTAGCCTTTTTGCTATTGATCAGCCCCTGCCTCGTACAGAAGATGATCTGATATGGTTCTGGCAGAGATGAGAAGAAGAGAAGAAGCTTGAATTCGTGAGAGATGGGCTATGAGCTGCTTATATACATGGCTGCTACCGATGGATGCTGCTGCCAAACCTCTCAAGCCACTTCCGAACCTCACTAATGCTGCTTCCGAACCTCCATTTGTTACTTCCGTAACATGATCGGCTTTTTCCTAAGTAAAATCCGTGTTAACTCCTATCGCCAGACTGATTGGATCTCCTCACGGTCAGAGTTCTGCCGTTATCAATTTCTCTTCGCCGACAAACTCGAACCTCGATATCAACGCTCTGTATATCTATTCTCCGCTTGTTGTAAGACTTCGAACTAAGGAGAAATGCAGCGGCTTACACTGTACTAATACTTATATTCCTTGTTGCGAGCCTCGAAACACATCGGCGGCTCAACCACTTTATACCGCAGTCTCCTCTTTAACACGCGCCACTTGAATATACACACTTCCAGTGGTCTTTCGAAGGATTCGGGCCAGAATTTTGTCGACACATCTGTACGTCCAACAGATAGGAAGTAGAGCATCTCCTATTGCTATTGAGCATTCAAAGAGATTACATTCTACCGTCACTATGAATCTATACCGATTCCAGGGTTCTGTGTAATTGGTATAAAGATTTCTTAGCCAGAACTCTGATTTCTGGACCATAGACTGTTTGGTCCCTAATGAGCATTAGCTGAACATCGATCTTATTGATGTCAAAGGTAACGCAATTATCGAAAATAACTCCTGAAGGCGGTCATATCTTGTCTGATACATTTCACCAGCTTAATAACCTTACTTTAGCCAGGAGCTTCCACTCCATCACTGACAGTATCCTAGCCGTGAAAACTCAAGACACTGGTGGACGGCCATTGACCGAGAAAGTTTATCTTCGTAGATGGTGAAGGTATCTTGACTTAGCCAGAATAATTATGTTCTTCCCAGCACGACCGCAAGCTCCATCGACGTCAGGGTTAAAACCGTACATGGTGGGGATGCAGGGGTGTTATATCGCAGAACGTATAGCTTTCATGAGGACAGGAGACCTGAAGGCAACTAGCGCTACGGAAGAAGCTGAGATGAAGTGGAAAACTTTGGTTGACGATCAAGCGTGCAACTCGCTGTTCAGAAAGATTGATCCTTGAGATATGGGGGTCAACGTTCCCAACAGAGAGAAGCAATCTTTGTGCGACATTTGGAAGTTTGGATAAAGAAGGCGAGGATCCCCAGAGCAGATTTGCGGAGGTCTCCCAGACCAGCGGAGCGGTTGGTGACAAAGCTTATTCTAGCCGAGAGCCGGACCGGGGCCAAACCAGCTCGGCGGCTTCCAACGTTCTGACAACCTCAGGCCTTTCATCTAGCTACCGCATCAGATCCTTTAAGAACTGGTTTGTGAGGCCACACCAAGCTCTCTTGCATGAATACTTGACCGTCGAGGTTGATCAGCAACGCCCCGAACCTCTCACTTGGAGTGTCGGACCGAAATCGGCGAAGCTACGGGCGGGGACTTTCGGTTTATCGGCACCATATGCCCGTCATAGCATAATCGCTTTCACGAGAGCGAGTAGTGTGAAAGAGCGACCAGTTCGCTAGCAGGGAGGTAAGGTATGACTCGGACTTTGGTTTCTCTTTCTCTTCCTTATATAGTCCGCTTCGAATACCTAGATACATATATCAATCTGATCTCATTTGCATTCCTATCTGTTGTGCTGTCTTCAATTACCCAATTGCCACACTTGCCAGTCTCTCTACGATAATTATGACCGATCAGCCAGATGCGCTGCCAGATTCGGAGCAATTGGCAAGGAGGAGAACGCGTTCACGTTCCCGGACCGGCAGACCGTTGAGTCAGACTCTTCATCGCATGTATTCACGGGGTTATCTTGACGATCGATCACTCTACCACCATGAAGCTGCTGCTGGAGCATCTGATGAGGAGCCTGATGGCGAGCCTGATGATCAAGGGCTTGAAGGCTCGGAGCATTCGGAAAAAGATACAGAGAAAGACGGCGAGATCATTGGCGAAGTACGCGATGGTATATTTGATGAGAGGGACGTAGAAAAGAGAGACGTTGAGAAAGGAGAGCCTGCGCTAGAAAAGGCTCAGTCCGCACGGTCGAGAAAAGATCCCAATCTTGTATGGTGCTCCGGGAGCCCCAGGAGCGAAGTGGATGCTGACTTTTCAACGTACAGGTGACATGGGACTCTCCTGAAGACCCAGCAAATCCAAAGAACTGGAGTGGAGGACGAAAATGGGCTGCTACTTTTGTTGTGTCCTCCTTCACTTTTATAAGCCCCGTATCTTCGTCAATGGTCGCACCCGCCTTGCAAAACGTATCTGCAGACCTCGGAATTACACAGGAGGTTGAATCGCAACTTGTCCTGTCGATTTTCGTTTTGGCCTATGCCATCGGCCCGCTCATCTTGGGCCCTCTGTCCGAAGAGTATGGACGAGTACCAGTGCTTCAGCTCTCGAACCTTTTCTTTCTGGCATGGAATCTCGGCTGTGGCTTTGCGCAGAGCAAAGGGCAACTGCTGGCTTTTCGTTTTTTGAGTGGACTTGGTGGAAGTGCCCCCCTGGCCATTGGAGGTGGCATTCTTAGTGATTGCTTTCGACCCGAGGAAAGGGGAAAATCCATTGCAATTTACAGCTTGGCGCCACTTCTTGGGCCTGCAGTTGGTGCGTCTCCATTTTTGCAAGACCCGTTGCAGAGGCAAGCTGCTGACTTGAACATGAAAGGCCCCGTTGCAGGCGGCTTCATCGCCGAAACGGTGACGTGGCGCTGGGTGTTTTGGTCGGTCTGTATTTTAGACGCTCTCATTCAAGTCAGCGGTCTTTTTTTCCTCCAAGAAACCTATGCACCCAAAATACTGCACAACAAGGCCAAGAGACTTCGCAAGGAAACAGGTAACGAAAATCTAAAGACTGAGTTTGAACATCCAGAGCTCGCCCTCTGGAACAAGATGAAAGTGTCTCTCGTCAGGCCTTTTCGACTGCTTGCCACGCAACCTATTGTCCAGACGCTTGCAATCTACATGGCCTACATCTATGGTATGATGTACCTCGTCCTTTCGACTTTTCCTACTCTCTGGACTGAAGTGTACCATGAGAATGACGGTATCGGCGGTCTGAATTACATTTCTCTTGGCTTGGGATTCTTTCTAGGAACTCAAGTGTGTGCACCGATTAATGACCGCATCTACCGGATGCTGAAGAAGCGCAATAACAACACCGGCCGCCCCGAATTTCGAATACCTCTCATGGTTCCAGGATCCCTGCTGGTTCCGATCGGGCTTTTCTGGTACGGTTGGTCGGCACAAGCACATATCCATTGGATCATGCCAAACATTGGCGCAGCAATATACGCTATCGGCACTATCATGTCGTTCCAGTGCATTCAAACGTACCTCGTCGATGCCTACACACGATATGCTGCCAGCGCAGTCGGAGCGGGCGCGTTCTTGCGAAGTCTGGCAGGTTTTGGGTTTCCATTATTTGCACCGTACATGTACAAGGCATTAGACTACGGTTGGGGCAATAGCCTGCTGGGCTTCATCGCCATCGCGTTGGGTATGCCAGCGCCCTTTCTACTTTGGAAGTATGGCGCAGCGTTAAGGTCAAAGAGTAAGTTTGCTGCCGGAGGCAGCTGAGAATGGACACCGAAGTGGGCATTTGGGATCTCATCTTAGAGTCCAGCATAGCAGCAGGGCGTTAGCGTGGAGACCTTTTGGTGGGCATTGAGCAGCGTTACCAATGACTAATATTGGGGTCACGCAATTGACAGCACGTAAGAAATCACAAGGATCGGACGAGACCCTATCTCCGCAGTGAGATTGTCCAACGAAAACATAGTAGAACTTCGAGATCGGTATGTGGTGCCAAAAGTCGAGCACGACCCATAAGCGGACGAGGTGTAATGGTTTTAGCCGACTGCAGCGAGCCTGAAATGCTGTTTGCGGGGTCCAGCAAACGGCCCTGCAGTGCGGCTCGGCGGCAAAGGATCTAACGTTCGATAGGCGAACGATATGGTGCAGACAAGGCTGGGGAAAATTTTGCTGGTGTCCGGCAACATGTGTCGCAAGACTGGCATCATGATCTCGGTACAGAGGCCCGGCGGCTCTCGGTCAGACTTCACGAACGGGGCTGAGTCGACCAGCCGCAACATGAAGTATGCGTACATGACGGCAGTTTTTTGCCCCCGAAATCGGCTAAAAATGAAGCTCTTTGTCATTCTTTCGCAGACATAACGCGCGCCCCATTGGCCGCACTTTGTGTGCTCCAGGCAAAAGCCAGAACGCGCTAAAATTGCGTGCTCGATCAGAAGCCAAAGTAATCGACAATTGATTTCAAAGGTGCCAGCCATGCCATCACGAATATATGCAGACCAGCTGCCGTTCGCTGCCCTCCTTTCTCGGACTCGCTGCTCTCTACTCTCGGGTACTGTGGAATTGGAGGCACTTCAGCCTTACGTCACGCTATTCTCAGGCAAAGTCCCCAGCTCTACGCACTTAAATACCGCGCACAGCATTGGGATCGGTTAGTCGATTTGAGCCATGTTTTCTTCATCAGAATGGGAGGAGGCTCCTCGCAGAGAGGAGTCTGGATATGCCAGTGCCTCCTCCACCCATGCCTCCCTTGCCGACATCGTCTTCACCAAACCACATCTCAGATTCATCAACCAGCAATTGAAGCAGCTGGAACCCCAAGACATCCTTCGGTGGTGTATCACCACGCTGCCGTCGCTTTACCAGACGACTGCTTTCGGGCTGAGCGGCCTCGTTACTCTTGACATGCTCTCCAAGCTCCAATCTCCAATCAAGTCACAGACCGATCTGATTTTCCTGGACACACTACACCACTTCCCAGAAACTCTGGCTCTTGTGGAGCAGGTCAAGAAGAAATATGGCAATGTCAACGTTCACATCTACACCCCTGCGGCTGTAGAGACGCCGGAGCAATTCACTGCCAAGTACGGGGAGCATCTGTGGGAGTCAAGCGAGGACCTTTACGACTGGATTGCCAAGATCGAGCCGCAGCAACGCGCATATGCCGATCTCCAAGTCAAGGCCGTACTGACGGGGCGAAGACGAAGCCAAGGTGGAAAGCGCAAGTACCTCGACATCATCGAGGTTGACGACCGCGGTGTTGTCAAAGTCAATCCTCTTGCCAATTGGACGTTTGACCAGGTCCAGAACTACATCTTTGAAAATGATGTGCCGTACAACGAGCTGCTCGACCGAGGATACAAGAGCATTGGCGACTGGCACTCGACCCAGCCTGTTGCGAATGGGGAGGAGGAGCGGTCGGGGCGGTGGAAGGGGCGGCAAAAGACCGAGTGCGGCATCCACAACAAAAAGTCGCGCTACGCACAGCTGCTAGCGCAGCAGGAGGGCAAGGAGAGGGAGGAAGAGCTGAGCCGGTCGTTGAACACCCGGTTGCACGTTGTATGACCAGGGCAGATGGCGCAGGGAACGGGGCAGGGTATGCTTTTCATGTGCTCGGCGCGTTCAGCAAGGGAGCTTTCAGGGAGTTCGGATTAGAGATTGACTCAGCGGCGTGTATCATGCATTTCCTGATCGGCCAATGCCACAATTATCTGTTGCGTAGCACTATGCTGTGGCCTCGAAAAGTTCATGGTCTTAATCGGATAGATAAAAGTGGACGGAAACGAAGCTAGATCCGGTGCAATGCCTTTTCCGCAATATGGTTGAATTGTTTATCGCCTTGCGATTTGTTGGCTGTTGGGTCGAGGTATCAGAAGACAAGAGAAATTTGGGACTCGGATCAAAAGTGGAGAGTGCTCCTGGCACGGTACGGAGTGCTCGGCATACCTCCGCTAGGACTGCACTGCTCTGGCGAAGAAGCAACGGTGGACTGATCGTCAGGAAAAGGCAACGGACGAAGCGTAATGTCAGCCCAACCTTTTCTGTCACTGAAGTGGGACACATGCTCAGGCTGAAACTGGCCATGCTGGGGACCGCTGGGTTGCGCTCAAGAACACGGTGGTGGAAATGGGCCACGCAATCACCCTGCCTCTAACAGACACTTCGCCATGACCTTTTGAACACCTGGAGCCTCAAGGCTGTTGCTTCAAATCTTCCCCCTCGACCCTTTTTCCTCTCCCTTCTTACACTCCATCCAGTTGATACGATCGCAGTCTTGTGTTGCGCCTAGCCACTCCCACTGACCCTTACCGAACCATTTCACGGGTGACGTACCTGTATCGAAATTTTTCTTTTAGTACACTGCGTATTCCGGAGCTTTCTTCTGTCTCTTGCCTCCCCGGTTACGTCTAGTTGGATACCATGGCAAACCCTCCACACGGCAAGTTGTGACCGCTGGAAAGCCCTGAGTCGGGGATTGATTACTGACAAACTTTCAGGTGGTGTCCTCAAGGATTTGATAGCGCGAGATGCCCCCAAGCGAAAAGAGCTTGCAGAGGAAGCCGAGAGACTGCCGGCAGTCGTCTTGAATGAACGACAGCTTTGTGACTTGGAATTGATCCTCAACGGCGGCTTCTCTCCGCTCGAAGGTCAGTCTGAACAATTCGGGAGTATCTGTGGGAACCCTTGGGGCACACAATCTGATGAAGGCAAATTGCAGGGTTCATGAATGAGAAGGATTACAATGGGTATGCACCTCCTTTGAGTCAGAGTAATGGTGCCAAATGAATGTATCCTGACCGGCGAAAACTGTAGCGTCGTAGAGAACAACCGACTTGTGGACGGCAACCTCTTCTCCATGCCAATTTGCCTCGATCTCTCACAAGACACAATTCAAGAGGTTGGGATCAAGCCTGGCGCTCGTGTTACCCTCCGCGACTTCCGTGATGACCGCAACCTTGGAATCATCACCGTTGAGGACGTTTACAGGCCAAACAAGTGAGCATTAGAAGGACACCAATGAGGTTAGCCGTACACTGACGCTGGGTCAAGACAGAATGAAGCCAAGAAAGTCTTTGGAGGTGATGAAGAGCACCCTGCTATCAAGTATCTCTACAACGCTACGGGAGAATACTACGTTGGAGGCAAAATCAATGCCATTGACCGATTGATGCACTATGATTATGTTGCTCTTCGATGTGGGTCTTTCTAGGTATACCAAGCGCCATGGAATGGCATACTGATGGAATTCAGACTCTCCTGCAGAGCTGCGTCTGCACTTTGACAAGCTCGGCTGGTCCCGGGTTGTCGCTTTCCAGACAAGGTACGTCTTGTTGTCTGTACGAGCCTTCCCAGCATCTTACATACCGCAGAAATCCGATGCATCGAGCTCATCGCGAGCTCACCGTTCGTGCTGCTCGTGCTCGTCAAGCAAATGTTCTCATCCATCCCGTTGTCGGTCTGACGAAACCTGGGGATATTGATCACTTCACCCGTGTGCGGGTCTACCAAGCCCTTCTCCCCCGGTACCCCAACGGTATGGCCGTCCTTGGACTTCTCCCCCTCGCCATGCGTATGGGTGGTCCTCGAGAGGCCATCTGGCATGCTATTATTCGTAAAAATCACGGCGCAACACACTTTATTGTCGGTCGAGATCATGCCGGCCCCGGTAAGAACAGTAAGGGCGTGGACTTTTATGGTCCCTATGACGCCCAAGATGCAGTTGAAAAGTACCGAGATGAGCTGGGCATCGAGGTTGTGCCTTTTCAACAGATGACATATTGCCCCGACACTGATGAGTACCGGCCAAAAGACGAGGTTGAAGCTGGTACACGCACCATGGACATCAGCGGCACTGGTAAGCTGACTCAAATGAGCACAGCCCGCTCTGCAGAAGAAAGAGTTATGCTGACATCATTTCCCTCAACCTCAGAACTCCGGAAACGCCTTCGTACCGGTGCTCACATCCCTGAATGGTTTTCCTACCCCGAAGTCGTGCGCGTCCTGCGCGAGTCTCATCCGCCACGCAACAAGCAAGGCTTTACCATCTTCCTCACCGGCTACCTCAACTCCGGAAAGGACGCCATCGCGCGCGCTCTCAATGTTACCCTCAACCAGCAAGGCGGCCGCTCCGTCTCGCTGTTGCTGGGCGACACGGTACGGGCGGAGCTCTCGTCCGACCTCGGCTTCTCGCGCGACGACCGCAACCGCAACATTGGTCGCATCGGCTTCGTCGCCGCAGAGCTGACCAAGAGCGGCGCTGCCGTCATCGCCGCGCCCATTGCGCCCTACGAGGCCTCGCGCGCGCAGGCCAAGGAGATGGTGGAGAAGTACGGCACCTTCATCCTCGTGCACGTCAACACGAGCCTGGAGTACTGCGAGCGCACGGACAAGCGCGGCATCTATGCCAAGGCGCGCATGGGCGAGATCAAGGGCTTTACGGGAGTGGATGACCCATATGAGGAGCCGATGAAGGCGGATTTGGTGGTGGATGTGGAGAAAACGAATGTGCGGACAATCGTGCACCAAATTGTGTTGATGTTAGAGGCCGAAGGGCTGTTGGATCAGTTGTGAAGCTGAGTTCCATGAAACACAGGGAGACGATGTGGATCGGTGAGGCTGAAAATGAATTTGCCCGACCTCGATTAGTAAATCCGACCTGTAACCGAACCAGGTGCCCAGAGCTCAATCTCAATAGACCTTTCAACTTTTTTTTGATTTCGCCATTCGGAAAAGGTAAAAATACTCAAAACTTATTTATGTATGCTCTCAACTTATTGAGAGAAATCGGTTGAAAAAAATGTAACAGAAAAAGCGGGCCTGATCTGACCTATCACTTGACTCATCTAGAACCTGACAGGTCGGATGTGCTGCAACATCCCAAGGCTTTACACAGGACTATGATCAATCATCGAGATCCGCAAGTTGCGAACTGGCTTGGGGAAGACTTAGACTTGGGCTGTATGTACATAAATACCAATTTGTATCTATATGCAGTACGAGTAAACGTTCATCCTCTCTCTAGGATATATTGAAGTGTTTCCAATGAACTCGACCGTGTAGAGACATGCACAAGACACTGTCAAACCTTCGACTTCTCCATCCTCTTCCTCCACTCCTCGCTTCCCACCATCGGTATCTCCTCCGTCGCCTCCCATGCCGTCAGTTGCGCCTTTCCCAGGACCATCTGCATCACGAGATAATTCATTGCGCACCTAATTCCCATTTCCTCTCCCCTGCGCACGACATAGCCATTTAGGTATTGGATCTCCGTACGACGCCCTGCGCGCACGTCCGCCAGCATGCTGCTCACATTTGCCGCCGTCGCATTCGCCGTCCCCACAACGAGCGTCTCGAGCCGGTCCGGGCCGAAGCGGAGGGGCAAATTGGGGGCGCCACGCAGCTCCGGTAGCGACCGCAGCACCAGACTGACCTCGGCGAGCAGCAGGCGCTGCACGCGCGACAACGCGTAGTTATAGAGCAGGGCGCCGTTGCGCGCATCGAGCAACACGGTGAGCGGGTTGATGACGCAATTGACGGCGAGCTTCTCGAGCTGCGCCAGGTGCAGATCGTGCGGGGACAAGCCAACAGCGCAGAGGACAGGCGCTCGAGTCAAGGTGCGGAGGAGGTAACGCGCGGTGGGGGACCAGAGGACTTCTCGTCTTTCAGCGTTGGTCGTGTCGAAGTTGGCACTTGACTGTACGGGGTCGACAGGCACAGTGTCGCTCAAGAAGCCGGGATCCGATGTCACAGGTTCCGAAATGGGTGCGGGCAAGTTGTACCGTGGCATGATGCCTAGCTGAATGCTTCCGAAACCTGCATGGATCACTGAAAAATGAGATCCGTATTCGTTATGCACACCGTGGGAGACAATGCCAACGACGTAGGTAGGACGGGTGGCTTCGTCAGGAAAAACCTTTTCATTGACCTCATCAATGACACCCATGCCATTTTGTAGGAAGCAGATAGTGGAACGAAAGGTCAGCCGATGGCGAACAGCAAGAAGAGCAGCAACGGTCTGCCATGCTTTGCTAGAAATGATCAGATTGTGAATGAGCTCATCTGAGTCGGTTTCGTGAGCGGGTGGGGCAACCCGCGAATGTTGCTCGCGGTCACTTGATCCGCCGGCTATTTCTATGCTGCTTTTCTCGACATTTGGAGGTTCAGGTCTGAAGCTGTTCGGCTTGACTATCTTCCCATGCTGAGTTTCCGGTGACATAAAGACCTCAACATCATACCCGCTTCTGGCCTCAGTGATGCCATCTGTTGTAACCTTGATGCTCTCATTTTCCCTCTTCCAAAGCTCTGCAAGTCTAGGTCTGTGAAATATTAGGGTAATCGGAGGAGGCTGAGGGATGCTTCGAAGAGAGTGCGCCACGAGCTTCCCGACGTTGCCGAGACCTAGTATGTGTATGCGGCGCGGTATTTCACGCAATGGCCCATTAGCATCGCCCGGGACGTATTTCGAAGACGAATCGTTCTCTTCCGACGGCCGTGTACTCTCTTGTTGACTGAGTGTTACGTCAGAACTTCGCAATGATAAGTCAGAGCACATGGAGGACCTGCCTTGGTAGGGGGTGCCACCAAACATTTTGCTTGTTTGCGCTGATGGAAAGTTCCATGCGCGAGGAAGCAATGCTACCTCGGGAGCATTGTAGAGAAGGTCCTCGCAAGAGAGACCGCGAGAGCGGCGACAGAAGTCTAATGGGCGACAGGATGGAAAGAAGATCGTATTTGCTGGCTCATGAGAATTATAGGTGACTCGTGAAAAATTAAAGACAAAAATCGTGAGCGATTAACCGAATATCGGTTGATGCCATCATTCAGTGCTGAGAGGCAGTATTGGCTTAGTCATCGAGTCTCTTCACACCTCACCTTAGGTATTAACCTAGCTACCTACCTGAGCTATAGATAACTGGGTGAGTAGGTAGGTAAATTTAGGCGTTAAGGCACCTAGCACCTACTCTATCTACCTAACTGAGTGCCTAACATCATTGTCGAAGTGGGCATCTGGGGGATTCTTGCCTTAAGATCACACTTTCACACACCCAGAAGGGCTCGTCTTTGTCACAGTCCGAAACAATTTTCCCCGAACGTAAATATGGCAGCTGAGAGCTCTTCACGGCCTCCTCGAGGCTCACTTGATACACCGGACGTTGGTCCTCTACTCGAAGGGCTTGAGATCAATGTTGACAAGCTCGAAACTTCACTGGAGCCGATTCTCGATCGCGATCTCTCCGAGACACTGAACAAGTTGCCTGTCCTGGACAAAGCAAAACTTTACATCTTCCTCACTTATGCCATCGAGTCGATATTGTTTTGTATGTGCATCCGACGTCCAAGTCCCCCGCAGCTATCTTCATTACACCATAATACTCGCAAGAAACCCCGGTGGCTAATTTTACATTCAAAGCGTACCTCAGCCTCAACGGCACGAACGCCAAGGAGCATGCAGTCTTCGCCGAGATCACACGCGTAAAGCAATACTTTGAAAAGGCCCGAAAAGCCGCCGAACTCGAGGCCAAGCCTAAATTAACCGTAGACAAAGACGCTGCGCGTCGATTCGTCACTGCTGGAGTACGGCCCACCCCTGCTATTTCAACATCGGTGGATGCGCCAAAGAGAAAGCGGGACTCCAACGCATCGCAGGCGAGGAGTGGGGCAAGGAGAGAGAGAAAATGGCAGAAGAGGAAACAGGAGGAGAAAAGGCAGGCAGAGCAGAATTAGCCTGGAGATGGTGCAGGACTTGCTTCTCATTAAGATACCCTCTCGGCGTTCTGGTGGTGTCCAACAAGCGTTTTTTAAAGATACCCACAGACTGCACATTCCGCAATGAAGGGCCTGTTCTCCTATTATTCATGACACTACACGATGAGGATAGGGTGTCCTGGGTGAAAAGTCAGGAACAATTTTTCCCGCCCTTGCTTTCGACAAGATGGCGATTGTCTCGGTTTCCAACCTGCGCGCAAATTCCCAGCGGCTTTCGCGCCCCTCTAGCTCTGTTATCCCGTGCTCAAATGAACTCTTCCAAGATATTCTGAAATGATACCAATTTCTAGGCAAAGTTAATGCCCAAGGTAGCGTGCATCAGGTGATTGTCGGGACAGACTTTTGACAATCAGTCCTCCAGTAGATGCTGTTAAAATTGCAGCTGTGCACAGATCTTTTGCAGCTTGTGCTTCAAAATCTACATCTCTGGCACTAGTACCTGCCTTGCTATTAGTTTCCTGAGAAAAGCTTCCACTATGGCGAAGTGCAGTTTTGCTCCACGCATGGAAAGGTCGCCAGCTCGTAGATGGGAAGCTTGTGAAGCTCATGAGCATATACAACGTCAAGAGACGATCCCACGGATACAAAAGCCATAAGTGCGGAGCAAGTCGCGCGCACCGAGGTAGTGATGAGCATAACAACGATAGAAATGGCCATCTGTCCATCATACCCACAGGTGGTGATGAAATTTTTGCCGCAGGTAAAGCCTACCTAGATAAACGCCAGATCCGGATGCGAAGAATTGCAACGCAAATGCCAGGAGCTTCGAGGGCAAAGCTAACATCGTAAGAGAACAAGCAAAAGCCACTCGCTTCCCATCGATCACCTCGCATACCCTCACCGAGGTCTTCTTCCAGCAACTTGGCGGAAGCTACCTGATTTCATCGCGCAAGAACAGCCCTGCATCAATCCAAGACACTCTTGGCCTCAACTTCCAGGTCTGCAGTGATGGGAAATTACCAATAGCACGTCAGTGACAAGTCCGACGATGAATCAAGGCTTTTACAGACCAATGCACGTCTTGTGGATCGCCAAACGAGAGCACTGCGATGACCACCTGTGTCAGGGCAACACGAGATTTAATGCGCTCCGCAAGTAGGAGAGCCCCCTGGAACATCGTACAAAGAATGACTGCTGTCGCAAACCGTATCCATGCTTGATCGAACTCCCTTCTGAATGAAATTGGGGGCGAGCGTTCTGCGTGTTCCAGGCAAAGGGAAGACCGTTGATGAGAAAACTTGTGGCGAAAAAGATCTGCTTCTCGGCGAAGACTTTGAGATGATAATCCAGAGAAATGCATAACACCAAATTGGTAGAGAAAGCATTTAATTGCCCTGCCTACCCACCTTAGGTGCAATATGTTATCCAGTGCTTTCACCGGTAAGTATCTCTTACACTTTCATATGACATCAAATCCCAGAGACTCGTCTTTATTAACGAGATCTGTTTGCAGATTCGATCAATTGGTATCGAATGGATCATTGGAGAAGGAATTTATAATATTTAGAGAATTGTTAGCCATTAGGTGGGGGATTTGTGTGAGGGGAAACGGGCCAAGACAACCTGATTGGACGCCATGCCAGAGCTTTCAGCCACGAGGTGCAGCGCATGCAGGTACGCAGCTTGTGAGATGGTGCAGTGCCATATGCGCGCTGCGTGCAGATGAAACCTGTAACCATCGATCTCCCAAGGCCACACATCCATCATGACGACTGGTCTTATGCGTCCATCGCTGCAGAAAAATTGGTCTGCTTTGTATCACAAATCTCTGCTTGCTGCGCTTACCGGAGTTCGACGCTTTTCCATACTGAACCGACCATCTCCCAACTACGAAGGCCATGTGCCTCTGACCACCTTCGAGCGCGGAGTTCTTGCCATTGGCTCTGCTTTCGGTTCCCTTCTCAATCCGCGAAGGGGAGGTAAACATATCTATGTTCTCTTGTTCCGTCTGCTTAGTATACATTGGTTACCAAGTTGCTGATGAAGAATATATCTGCAGATCTCATTGCAGCCCTTGGCGAAGCCACTGCAACCCCGTATTTCATCTACCGCCTTCGCGATGCCATGCTCGCTTCTTCAACAGGGAGGCGTATTCTCCGTGACCGTCCCCGCATAACGTCCCAAACCCTTTCCATGTCGTACTTACGGACCCTTCCGCCCAACACAGTCGGACGAACCTATGCTGCCTGGCTTGATCGTGAAGGTGTAGGTCCGGACACGCGAAGCCAAGTGCGGTACATAGACGACGAGGAATGCGCCTACGTCATGCAGCGATACAGAGAATGCCACGATTTCAGCCATGCGATTACTGGTCTCCCCGTCATCATTGAGGGCGAGGTTGCGCTCAAGGCATTTGAATATGCCAATACATTGCTTCCGATGACGGGCTTAAGCCTGATGGCTGTACTGAGGTTAAAAAAGGCCGAGAGGGAGAGATTTTTCAGCACCTATTTTCCTTGGGCACTAGCGAATGGGCTTAAGGCCGAGGAGATGATTAATGTATACTGGGAAGAGCAGTTGGAAAGAGATGTAGACGAATTGAGGGTCGAGCTTGGAATAGAGAAGCCACCAGATCTGCGGAATACTAGGAGAATGCTCAGAGAGAAGATGAAAGCCGAAAAGTCAGCAAGAGAAGCTAGGGATCTGAAAAAAAAAATAGATTGAGAGTTACTTGATGCTATGATCACCCGAATCTTCGTCCACCTGAAGCAGACATGGCTCGAAAATTGAAGAAGTCCCCAACTTGCTGCTGAAAATCCCGTCAACTCCGTGCAATGCAATGGCAAACATATCGCCATGGATCAAATATTTCTTCAGTTCGTGCTGCATCGCAAGCCTCCCGTGGTATCATAAATCCAGTAAATCGTCATCGTCCTCATCCCAGCCTCCCCTCTTTCTTTGCACCTTGACAGTTCCCACACTATCTCCACTTCCTTCACCAGATCCATCACCAACTCTTCCCCCCTGTTGCTCCGACATGGCGGCCAGCATGTCCTTCAGCTGATCCTCTGTTACTTTGCTCCGAAGCTGACCCGATCGTGCGAGCATGATGAGCCGATTTTCGACATCCGTAGCTCGAGACTCACGCACGAGTCGTATTCGACCGAGGCGATCGGCGGCTTCAGGGGTGAGGATTTGGGAGAGAATATGCGAACGAGCTTCAGCTTCGGGTGAGGGCCGCTTTTTAGCACGTCTGCACATTGTAGAGAGAGAACATCATTCACCTTCGCGCTGCCTGGATTTGAATTGATTAGGAATAGAGGTTAGAAGGAATACAGATTTATTCCCTACCTTTGTTGGTCTTCTTGTCCTTCCTCGCCGCCTGGACCTCCGCTTCCGCCCCCCTGCTGCCGTAATTGCTGAAGACGCGCTCTTCTGATCTGAATTGTTGTTAAATATTTCTCCAGTAGATGTCATATTGCTTACCTCTTCAAGGTCTGCGTCTGACATTTTTCCCCCTGTGCAGAGCCCAAATTTTGCAAGAACTCAAAATTTCCGCGTGCGTGAGATGGGCTCTGACGCGGAAGTGTGGGGCAAGGGCCTCTTGCGGGTCATACAGAAAACTTTTGGAGCCAAAGACCCGTGCTCCTCTCTGCGTACTTATCTTCAGAGTGGGTCTAATGACTGATTGTAGCAGTCAGGTACCTAGACCGTAAGACAGCTCTTTGGTTGGCAAAAGCCCCCAAAAGATATGTCTACCTCGACCCAGAAGGACAATCAACGTCATGATAGGATACCAGCTGCGTCTCGTACCTACAGCCCACTGGTTTGATAACACATAGGCGTTCTTTCCTTCAAGGAGACCAGGATTCCCACAATGTTGAGCGTCTTTGGTCTCGATGATCTGCGCGACCTAATCAGACAATTTCCACCAGGACAGAGCTATGGCACGAAATCCGGCGAGGACCTGTTGGTTTCAACTGTGCGGGAAACGCATCTGCTCACCTTCACCAGCATGAAAGAAGATCTCCGACAATTACATGAGAATGCAAGAGAGAGAATCAGTCTTGAGAGTCTCCCATCCAGGTTCGATATTCATGCACCTCAGTGCATGGCAGCTTTGGAGTTCGAGCTCGACCATTACTTACTCAGCTCCGATAAGAAGTCCATCATTCCCCTTGTGGAGCAAGTGGCTATCCTGGATGAATTAAGAGCAATATCTGACCGGATTGGCGTCTCAATGAAGCGCTTTGCCCATGGGAACGACATGAATTATCACCAAACGCAAGGCCTAGTCGAGAAACTCAACAACACGCAACCTTCAGACAACAACCAAGTTCATTTCGAGATATTAGAGGACGGAGACTCCTTGATATCCAAGAGGTCGCACAGAGCATACTTGACTAGCATCGCAGCTATGATGTCCGAAGCACAGAAGCAATCTATCCGCCAGGAGCTCGACGTGCGTTCGACTTTTCAGAACCTCAGTCTGCCCACCTCTTTCACTTTGATTTTTGGAGAGCAGATTTTGACAGAAAACGATGCATCAATCAGTGGGTGGATCCAAGATCGCGGTCAAGAACTTGCTTTGTTTACGCCAAACTCATTTATTGTCCAAGCGCTGGAGACCGGCAAATTGCAGTATGTGGACCTGTTGGAGCCGGTGTCAAAACCGTACGGTGGACAACGACTTCTGGAAAAATCGAGTACATTCTTACGAGAGCACATAGTGCATTCAAGGAATGCGTACACCATTACTAGTAGAACTGTGCTCTCTTCTCAATGGGTACAAGAAGTGGCGCGACAGGCGGACAGCGATCTTTCTACAGTCGGTGTAACCAGAGTTCCATCGCTAGATTATCCAGACCATGTCCGATCTGCAGTCACAAACCTACTTGAGCAGTCTTCCTCCAATGGTAGCCAGACGTCTTCCACCAACGTTTTGCTTCAGACATCCTGCACAAGGTTCGGAGACCTTATGGTCTCGGAAAAATGGCGCCACGATCTAGACTCTGCACTTGAGCAGGCCGCTCGAGACAGTGCAATAAAACAAGTCGAGAGTATAACAAGGGCACCAACATTTGACGTGGCGAGGGCGCTTGAAGATCTGCTAAAAGGCACGAAAGGACTCACGCCGACAGATCGCAATGACTTGGCGCATCGGCTTCTGGATCGACATCTCAGCAATCACGTCAAATCAGTATTTGACAGTGAACATACTAAAATTTATGCTATCGCCAGAGAGCGCTTTCGGTTTCAATACTTTGATCGAATCCTGTGCAAGGCAGAGCTCGCCCTTGAATTCATCGAAAGCATTCAAGAACAAGAAGATCTTGCAAGAGTCCTCAAAGAGACGCTGGAAACATGGGTGCAGGAGACACTGATCCCGCTAAACCTCAAACCTCAGTCTCCATTGTCCAGGCTTGCGAATGAGTGTAATGACAAAGCTCTGAGCCGAAAGCTTGACGACCTTAAGACCCAGTGGCGTGGTCTGGAAAATCTTCGATCTTTGCCCCCTGCCTACCATATCGTAGAATTGGTGGATGACCTTGGAGCTCGCCAAAAGGCCAAAGAGAGTTTGGTTCAGAAGCAGCAAGAACATCTATCAAAGGAGACGAAGCCTTTAGATGGTCTATTAGAGCTTCTCGTTATTCTGCTAGCAAGAAGAATCCCAGGTTTTGTGCACGCAAGAGGGAAGCACATACCAAAGCTGGTTAGTCTCCTAGAGAGTTTGCGCCGCAACGACACGAGCGGCACAGATACGATAGATCTGCTTGGTACGCTAGGCGAACTTAAAAACAAAGTCAAAGTGGGGGATGCGGGTCGACCTGAAATCGAGCAGATGCGTGATATCGAAAGGAGAGATGCCGCACGAGTTTTTCTTTGAGAAAATACCCCGGATCACGACCTACTCAGACTTCCAAGCACACGCGCTCTCCCTAACCACGTCATTGAAACTGCGGGCGAGCACTGACACGTTGAGGGCAAAGCGTTCTCGTTCTGCGAATGGCAGAAGCCACATTACATTCGTGGATGGGTATCAAAACTTTAAAATATTACGCATGGGCGGAAGCGATTCGACCATTTCCTCGTCCTCGCCGTTCATGTACTGTACCGAAACATCCGTATGCATAACCCTTTTTATAGCAGCTGGCTCCATGGGAGACAGGGGGAGGCTTTCCTCTTCGATGATACCTCTCGCCAATGGACCGGCCGTAATTGTAACCGAGTTTCCAAGTCTTGGCATGCTCATACCCAGCGCGTAGCCCAGGTTATACTGAATTTCGCCGCTATCTCCAGATAAGGCCCTACCGCTGGAATCGGTGCTTGATTGTTTGCCGCGTTCGCGCTTGAAGATTGGTCCGAGTGTCGGAATCGATGCGGCGATGATGACCACGTTGGTTTCGAGGTCGGCAGCGTAAAAGTAGGAGACCACGTCGTCTGTCTAAACATTAGTCGAATCCACAGGTGCTGTGAGAAGGCTTGCGCACAAGTAAAATCGATATCTCGAGAAAAAAGTACCTTGACCTCCACCGTTCTCCAAACTGCTGCTGCCATGGCGCTAGCGTAGTTTAGCATGTGACTCCCAAGTCTTCGAAACGGTGAGATCTTACAATGCACTCAAGCTCAAGAGGAAGCATGCAGCAACCTTGACGCTGAAATGGGTCCTCAACTTCCATATCATCAACGATGGCGCCAACGTAAGAAACCCATCAGTGAAGGCATTAAAAGCTATGCTTCTGTTAACATCGACCTCGTGAGCCGGCACCCTTTCAGGTCCCTTACCTCCAACAAAGAATGTAAAGCTCGCCCAAGGAGATGGTTTGTAGCAGGTAGTAGCGGGACTAGGTGAACGTTAGCATTTTTTCCTAAACAGATTGTAGCTAATTCAGGAATTACTTGCTTGAAGAGGACATGTAAGTTTGTGCCGCAAACGCAGTATAGGGTGATGAGTAGGGAGAAGTTCAGGACAGCCTGCAGGATGGTGAAGATGTAGAGGGGGTACTTCAGCATGTGCTTTGCTTTTCCAACCACGGCCAGGAGATAGCAGCAAAAAGAGACTCGGCCGAGGGCAGGTGAGATGATGGAAAATGCTTGGGCAACATAAATCCATTTCAAAACATTAATCGCGAGCGCCTCGGTCAGGTATTCCCAATGACGTCCTAAACCGTAGTGAAACGAATTGTGGACTGCAGCAGAATAAACAAGGGCGGTTGCCTATTGCAAATTAGGTTCGATACCGATGAAAAGCATGGTTGATCGGAAGATACCCAAGCAAAGAGCATCAGAGCATCATCCACTGCGAAACGCTTCAATTTGAAGATTTTAGAGTATAATCGCCCGAATATTAGGACCGTTGAAATTCCCCATAGGGTCCAAACTGTATCTACCAAAGCGGGGCCTCCATTTTTGTTAGGAGGTAACACAGCAGGCAATGGAAAAGAAGCCATTAAAGCGGCACGCTCTCAGAGGTGGTGCGAGAGAGGTCATTAACGGCGAATTGCAGACGCCCTGGCGACGGGAGAGAGGGTCGCGGGTTTCGCAGTCGCTGCTTTCAACATGAAGTCAGGACTCTGGTGTTGGGTTCGAGCAGGCTGATAAAGCACGGTCGATGGGCCCGGAAGGCTTCAGCCCATGCCTCATCTCGTCAAGAACAGCTAGTACCGCTGCCATGGGTGGTGGAAAGGGCCGGTGAAGCGGTGGGTATGAGCTTACTGGACACTCTAGTCAGTATAGGGTATGAAACCAACGGGCTTGCTCGTTGTACCCAATGCAAGCCCACGTGTTTCCTGCCGCAAAGGTACGCCTCAGGTGTCACCATCGTGATCGGAAGAAGCTTAATTGAATCTAGTCTGGACCGAGCATGACGAAGTGTATTTCGGTACGTACCCGCTGAACCTACGAAGCTGACCTTGCCTCGTAATTCTCTTGCTTTGCGCCAGAGGCAGAGTTGATCTCCGTGATAGTTCGATTCGGTACCGATGCTTCTGAAGCCCTGTCTATCACACGGCATATTCGACTGGGACCTGAGTTAAACAGGCTCAAGAGAGCAGTTCAGGGTGTGCGGCCCGCGAGTCATCGATTTCGGTGCCTCTGGCCGGCAAAGGCATTCCCAAAAGCAACGTGATTCGTATCGGCGGCGATACAGGGCTTCCCATGGCCGCGCGACCTAGGGGCTTAAGTCTTATGTAGGGGGGCACGTGCCATGGTGTGCGGCGCGGCGCGAGACTTTCTTCGCTAGTTTCTCCTCTTCGCTTTGCGCCGTGCGGAGTATGCTCCAACTCAATCTGTCTTGGAGCCTTACCTTGGTGGACATGCTTCGCATTATCTGCACCATTGCTCGCCGCAGCCGCATTCCTCGCTCTGCAGTCGCAGTCGCAATCTCACCACCAACCGTCGCGTGGTTGCCATACACGTACGCTGACGTGATCTAACAAAGAACAATTGATGACGCATGCAACGCTGCTCGGCGTCAGATCCTGCGGGTTGGAGATGTGCAGGGCATCGCCATCTGAGCCGACCTAACCCTGAATTGTCCCCAGCTCGCCCGGCCCCTTTTCTAAAAACAGCCGGAAAACTTCAGTAGCCATCTCACCATGCGCCTCAAGAGACCCTTCGACTTTGGAGATCATTATAGAGTTAGAGAACTCCGGCTTTCTTCAATCCAGCCCATCGACCTGAAACGTTAGGTGACCAGCTGCCGGTGGTGTCCGCCGTAAGCGATGGTGGCATGACGCTAAACTGTGTTCTTGGTGGTCTTGGTCTTGACTGCACAGTAGATGCACACCGATCTTGTTGCTCCTTGCAGTGCACGCGTCAAAGAAAGCGGTAGCGTAAGGCTGTTCAGGGACGGAACAGTAGAATGACCTGCCACATGCAGAATACCGGGATTTGGGCTATGCACACTCATCAACTCGCTCTGCTTCTTGTCACGCCAAGCCGTGGATTATCACCACCAGGTCTCTTGGAATTTTCCTGCGGCATGCCCCGGCCTCTCGCCTGCAGGTGAAGCTCTCTTTTTTGACTCGGCCTCGGCGCCCGTCATGTATATGAGCTTTTTGCAGTCTTTTTGCTATACACATGCTTCATTCGCCAGTCTGTCTGGTTCGAACATAGCAAGACATTGCCAATCTGGCGAGAACAAGAAGGTCTGTTTGGCAGCATCTTCTTGTAATTTATCCAATCTGGTTCTTCCGTCAACGAATATAAAAGACATGTGATGTCACGTGCAATAGCTTGCAAAAGGGAGAGGAAGAAAATTTATTTCTTATATATATCTAGTAGTCCTGCTAAGATCAATGACCTAGATCTTTGGCATCTCCATTGGGACCAGGACCCTTCATTTGATACCAAACCGAGCTTTTAAAGTTTGCGCCAGAACCCCTGCTGCGTAAAGAGCTCGCCTAAAAAGAGTGCTGGGATTAATCATGATTCCCGAGGGTTGACTACCTAAGTTTGCTGCCTTGGCAGCTTCAGTAGCGTCAGGAGAACCCTTGGCTTTATCACAATGGGTTGGCAGTTCCTACACTAGCTACTTGCATCGGCGCAAGTCTTGATTGGAAGCAGTCAAGACCGTCTTATCATTTTAAGTGCAACCTTCAAGAGGATCAACAGAGTTCAACAAATTGAAGATATCCTTTCGGCCTTTTTGCTCCGAGATTGTCTTCGATTCATAAAACAGCCCTTTCTTTTGGGCTGCTTTGCGCCGATTTTCAAAGGTTCAGAGCGCCAGCCATCGGACGTAGGTAGGTTGTGTATGTAGAGGACCAAGTTCATGAAGCAAAAGAGTGCGGCGCTCTTGGTCAACAAGCGCTCCGTCTCTGTCCAAAGGAGCTCACAATGCTGAGATGAACATGATATGCTTAATGGTAATACCCTGAATACTCGATTGATATGCAGGTACGTGATATGGGCTCTACACCAACTCTAGAAGAAGGGTGCTTCTTGGCGGAAGCTCCGTTGCGATTGGTGAAGCCTTCCCGGCGTGGTCCTTGCGTAATAATAGTAGCGATATAGGTACGCTTTTAGGGTTACATGACTCTTTAGTCTGCGCTTTATCGACGTTCTGGGCTTGTTGATGTGAATTAGGCCTTGTTCTCTGGTAGCTCGGTTCGGGACACGAACCAATGCCATCCGAAGTCCAAGTTTCGGCAGGAGGCGGAATTCCCCCTGGAATTGAATGGAAACATTTGCTTACCTTAACTGCCGAACATCTTCACCAGCCATGAAAATTTTCAGAGCGACGGGAGATTTGCAAGTAGGCTTATTCTATTGTAACGATACGTGTAAAGTATTACCGGTTCCCGCTTAACAGAAGATTAGCTGAGCTTTCCCTCGAATACAAATGAATTGTCACCTGCAGGGTAGCAAAACACAATTAGTCTTGTGCAGCCCAACGAATATCAAACATTTCCAAGACTTATTATCGGCTATCTGATGATTTCTCGGTCTTTGCCAACCAACGAGGGGTTTTCACGAGAGGAATTTTTTGCGCTGAGAAACAGAATCAAGCCTGTTTTATAAGAGTCTATTATGGAGAATGGTAGCAAGCCTCGGATTCTAGAGAGCCAATGTGTAAACAAAGGCTTACTTCATTACCTAGTATCTCCAATCCTTGCTTCGGCGCGTGCGACTAGCTCAATGGAATGGTGAAGCCCCTCAGAATATGAACACTTCCATGACATATAAGGAAAAGGTATCAAATTCCTAGGGTCAACGACAACGCTGGCTTATGCTTCTTATCTTGTCAGACCATCAGCCGATGACCCTGAAAGCATATCCTATCTTGACATGCTTGCGCCTTGATAGCTTGCCCATCCTCTCTCGCAGACTGTGATCGTAGAATGCGCCGAGTTCCGCTTTTGCGCCTCTCAACTTGTTTAGTGTTATGCTATCTTTGAAATACGATTTTCTTTGGATACTGATACTTATGGTAGGACCTCAACCCCTCACTTTTCACTCAAGAGAAAACTTTCCTTGTACTACATCTGCGCTCTCGCCCTTTATCTCAGTGGATGGATGATCAAATCCACGAGAAGCAGCTCTTATATCGGTTTATCCCTCACCTTCTGAAAGCTTGGCTTATGCATACACGCTCGCTGCCTAAGATGCGCTAAGCAACGACGCTATCTAGAAATTCCAGACCCTTGCATTCTCAAATAGTCAAAGAAGGTCTTTCGAGCAAATGCGGGTTGTTGGAGACTCGGATTCTGTGGGCTCTGTTGTACTTGTGTTGGCATGCTCCGTATGAATTCCAGCTAGCGTAAGAGCCGCCAATTGAGAGATTGATCGTATTGGAAGCCGGAAGAGGAGTAGGCCGCGATCACTGAAAATTGCTTTCAGAGAGCACGTCCCTCCGTGCTTGAGGTTTCCTGATATAGAGATTTATGCAAAGTCCGTCCTTGTGATAGAATTCCGATAGCCGATGACCGTACTTGACACGAGCTCACTTGGGCTGACCAATAGAATCTATCATTTCAAGCATAGGTATGCGTTGATAAGAGCCAATGGGACCTAGCTGGAATAGTGTAGCAGAGAGTGCAGGCAGTATTTTACATTGCACTAAGAGAAAAAAAAAAGAAATCGATTTCTTGCGTGCCAAGGACGGTTCTAAGACTTGGCAGCCTCCACGATACATTGTATATACAACGATGCCAAATGATGGCTAATTTCGTGATTTCCGGGTCCAATGCTATCCCTCCAACCTATGTGATGAACACCAAAAATGCAAAATGCAGCTCCAGGGCGCTTCTCGCTGGTTAGCACCGGAAACCATGATAAATCAAGGTTTAGGCTCTCGCTCATGAGTGGTCAAAAAAGTATATAAACCCGACTGAAACGCTTCGAATACACCGAAATATGCAAAACGCCTGAGGAGCCAAGCGAAGGGTTTGTACGAAAGCTGATGATGACCATGTCCAACTAGATCTACTCCTCTGTGCCCTTTTGGAAGGGGGCGCGCGCGCGCGATGGATGCTCGAGGTGTTGAACGACTACTGAGGATCCGATGTTTGCGCGATGTGAGAGGGGTTTGAAAGCGGGGAAATCGTAGGATCGGATTGGGATGTCGAGGCCATCTGTATCAGCAGGTCGCCGTCCTTGACGAACTGCAGGACTGCCAGCAAGTCGGCGGAAGAGCGCATGCGGTTCAGGATCTGGTGCGCTTCTGGCAGAGAGCGGGTCTGCAAAAAGGCATAGAGTTCCCACAATTGCGACAGCTCCTTTTCCAACTCTTCGTTTCTTCGCTTGAGCGCCATCATGCGCGACTGCTCTGGCTCGACATCATAATGGCAGGTTATTCCACGTTGCTGACAGGCCGTGCACGCGGGGCGGGTCCCGTCGCACTGGACACAGGCAGTCAGCAGTTATATAGGATAGGAGAGGCGATATGGTGGCCGGCACCTTAGACTTTCGCCGATGACAAGCCCTACAGGCGGCGGCAACCTGCTGGCGCTTGAGGCGAGTCCAGCCCGGATGGGCAGATGCTGGGTCTGTACTCGCTGGCTGCGGGCTGGCCGACGAGGGGTGGGGTTGGAGGGGGGTATGGGAGGACGAGCGATGCGGTGGCGAGGTTGCGAAGATGGGCGGACTTAGCTCCGAGGAAGACATTGTCAGTAGGTGCACCTCCTCTTCTAGCAGCAGCAGCAGCAGCAGCAGCACCAGGGAAAGAGGTTCTGGCGCAGGCTGCAGAGCTGGTCAGACCGCCAACTGGGCATCAGAAGAGCACTTCATCGGCAGCATCCAGAGCGGAGGCCGCGAGGACGAGAGCGTGTCAGAGCGTGCTGGCAAGGCGTCTGCGGAGAAGGGGATCGATCTTGTCATCTTCCCTACGCCCACCGCGCCGCGTGAGAGAGAGAGGGAGAGAGCACGTATCAGGGCTGGCCTCTCTCGGAGGTAACTCCGGCCCCGCAGCTCGAACGATGGGCGGAGACACAGAGGTGCCTGGCCCAGGAGACAACGCGCACGAGTGCTTGACTGCATGGCTGCTCCCACACCGATTGACCGTTCACTGCCACCCGACCCGGCTTCCAGCCTTCGGCGTGGGGCTGGTAGCTGATAAGTCGCTGAAGGTTGCTTGGCTCCTCTGACCGCACCCTCTCCACCCACGCCGTGCTCACGCTTCTCTGCAGCAGGGTGAAACCGCGGTGGCGATCCCAGCATCGCTGCTCCTGACCATCGACTCTCCGCATCTTCGACGCCTCCGCTTGCCACCGCGATGGAGCACGCATGGGAAGCTGGCGACTGCCCTGGCCCTCTGGCATGGCGATGCCACTGCGCCGCTGCAGGAATGGCGAGCCATCTTGCCCACCGCAGCTGAAATGAAGGACGTGATGCCGTTGACGTGGTCGCGAGGAAAGGAACTCCTCCCTCCCCGAGCAGCTTCGCATCTCGAGGAGCAGCGGGTCAGGCTCGAGCGTGATTGGGTCGCTGCCATCTCCGATTCCATCCTGGCCGACACTCTCTCCCTGCGTGAGACGTTCACCTACTGCTGGCTGCTCGTCAATACTCGTTGCTTTTACTGGGACTATCCCTTCCTTCCCAAGCATAGCCAGAAGCGCCGGAAGCTATCCCAGCAGCCCCAAGAATGCATGGCCATGTGTCCATTCATGGACTATTTCAACCACGGCAGTCAGGGCGTATGTTTTGCCCCCTTCCTTTAACCACACCACATATCGTCACATTGACACGTTGCGAGCTGCCAGGCCCATGCCTTATGTTGTACTGCAGAGACTGATACAGCATCGATCTAGTGCGAAGTAAAATTCACACAAAAGGGCTACACTGCCACGTGCGACCGCGATTATGCTGTTGGAGAGCAGCTCTTTATCTCCTACGGTTCTTTTGACAATGACTTCCTCCTCATCGATTGTAAGGTTGCGCCACTCTGCTTTTCTCACTGCTTGATCGTCAAGATCGTCGACGCTGTGTTCCCCCTTCCATCTTTACCCCTTGCAAGTTTAGCTTCCATGGTGGCAAATCTTGGTTTCCTTCAGGAACTTGGACAGGGAATTGGGCACAAACCGAATCGCCTTATTTGCCGGTCGATGACTGATGCTACTCTCGAGCAGATGGTTTTCTACTTCCGCATCCGATCAACAGCTCTGACAGTATCTCTCTCGACCATCACATCCTCCCTCGCCTCTCGCCCAGCCAGATCGATCATCTCAAAGGCGCAGGCTACGAATCTAACTATGTCCTCCATGGGACATCCGATTCTTTAGCCTGGGTGCCCTGTCGCCGCACGCAAGTCGCACTCCTTCTTCTCAACGTGAACGAGTCGGACTGGCGCTCCTTTGTCCATGGCAGAGAATTGCGCGAAGAGGAGGCGAAAAAGATGAATTGCGTCTTGAGTGAGATTTGCAAAAGCCTCAGGGACGAGGCGCGAGATAAGTTGCGCAGCATCGACGAGCTGGAATGGGGGGGAGATGGGGAAGACGATGTGGTGGTGGACAAGACACCCAGTGGAGGAGTGAAGGGGGCAATGCCTGATGCCGCCAAGTCAGCCCTCAGGACGCGTTGGTCACAGATTCACCTGGTTGTTAGTCAGGTAATTGAGGACTTGGATCAAAGATGAAAATTCCTGGTGATCTGGTAAACCTCAGTTGTGCTCCATGCAAACTATGACGAATAGAAATTTGGTAAGCGACAGGGACTGGGTAGTAATACATCCATAAATACAATACAGGAGGCGCTCGAGCTACAGTGCGCAAGCGGGTCGAATGGGCAAGACAGCAGGTTCCTGAAGCAGTTCGTTTAGATAGAATTCCAGCCGAGAGGTATTCTCTACGGCATCCACAGACATATCTGACAAATTAAAGCACTGACAGACCGTGCTTTAAACATACATCCCGCTGCCATTTGCATTACTATTAGTACAATTCAAATCGCCCAAAACATTGCCCCTTCTTTCGCTCCTTTTCCGCCACTGCCAAACTTCCGCCTCTTCTACACAGAAAAGTGTTGTATGATAAGTGTACAAAATCTAGCGCTAGACAATGATGAAACAGATTGCATGGAAGAAGTATTGAAACCTCTTAACTCGTCCCGTGTCGACACACTCAAACGAAAGAGAATAGATCCAAGCTCTGCACCTTATGCTTGGGCACGCAATCCCTACTTTTGTAAACAGAAAAAAGACCCTAGTTTTGAAAACTCGTGGAAAGAAAGAGGGCAAGAAACACGTCGTATATCATTCAAATTGTACACTCACGTCCATGCCCTTGCTTGTTGCCGCAGTGGCGTGTACCGCTGTGAAGTTGCGAAAGGTCGTACGTGTGCAAATAAGCGGCTCCATTCCGTGAGGATTTGAACGAGGTCGTGACTGTGGAAGAATACCGACAAAAGAAGGCCGTGCTGGTAAAAGACGCCTTCATGCGAAAGCGCCAGGAATGTCGAGGCTGTCCCTCTCCTGCTCTATCCTCGGCGTTGGCTCTTGATTTTGGTCCCGCTCCTGGCTCTGACCCTCTTCTCTTGCTTCACTCTCATCCTGCTCCTCTCCCTCCACCAGCTGGCCCTCGTCTTCCGTGTGCCCGCCTTTTCCATCCTCCTGTTCCGCCTCTTGCGCGCGCCGTGTTTCTGCTGCTGCCTCCCTCTCTCGCTCCACCCGCTTCACCTCCTCCTCCACCCGCCTCTCGACATCGAACCGGCGCTCCTCTGTCGGCCCGCTCCGTCGCTCCCGGCTGCGCTCCCAGCTCCGCCCTCGCGGCAGTGGCGGTTGTGGCGTCTGCTCCCCGCTGGCCTGACGCACGTGTAGAGCGCCTGCCGTGGGGATCGGTGGCATTGGGCTCTTGCTGCGCTCCGAGCCGCGGAGGTGCTGAGCCGTGCCGTTGCTCACTGCGGTGTCAGCGACGCGGCTGCGGGCGCGCACGTCGTTGCCGATGCCGCGCTGCCATTCGTTTCGGCTGCCCTTACCAAGGCCCTTTTCCTTCTCATTGAAGAGGCGGATCCGCGCCGCGACGGCTTGGGCGCGGGTGGCGGCATCGTCAGCGGTGGGTTGTTGGGTGGCTAGAGCAGCGTCATCTCTAACGGTGGTGGCAGCGGCCGAGGAGTCGTCCTTGCCAGTGATGTCGGGGTTCTGAAGGTCGCGGGAGAGGGTCTTGGCGAGCGGTATGGACGATGATGAGACCGTGCCGTTGCTAGAGGATATTGATTGGCGGTGGGGGATGGGCAAGGGGCGGTCAGAGAGAGAAGAGCTTTTGCGGTGAGGAGATAGTGTGAGCGGTGTAGGAGCCAGTTGTGAGGCTGTTGTTGTGAACGGATCCTCGCCTGGGCGGTCTTGCATGTCTGTGGGGGCTATGGATTCTGCCTCATCGTCGTGGTTCGCCGGGCGGATTTCATCAGTGCTCGGTTTAGGTTGATGCTGGCTTTCTCCTTCCCGACCTGCGGGCGCTTGGCCCACCATCGGGCTGTCGACTCCTTTGTTGATGCCCAAAACTTTTTCCCCATTCGCCGCAGCTGGGACGACTCCACCTGCGACTCGAGCCCAAAACATGCGTTCTCTTATCCTCACGCATTCTTCCCACGCTTCTTTAGATGCCTCCTTCTCCTTCTCCGCCTCGCCGGTATTCTCTTTGCCGTGATCGTCGCTGCTGGTCCTCCGATTGCTGTTCGTACTCCGCCACATGCCTCTTTGAACGGTTCGTAGGAACCCCGCCAATTCTGCCGTGCTCCGGACTCTGGTACAGCACCATTCACACAAAGCCCACCGCTGCGCTCCCTCCTCGTCACTCGCCTTCATCCTCCATCGCCTCACATATTTATCTCCTTTTCTGTTCTCACCACACAAGGTACAAGGGAACAGAGGAGACGGGCCGTAGTTGACGGTTGGTGCGGAAAAGGGCTCAATGGCCAAGAAGCCGGATGCTATGCTGGATAGAAGACTGCGGCGGTTGAAGAAGGAGAGGGAGGGTGCGAGGTCGAGACGAAGCGTGGGTTCGATATCTTCGGAAAGGATGCGTTTGTAGAATTTCGTGTCCTTGAGAGGAGGGACCTGAGACTCAGTCCCAAATGCGCCGGAATTATTGGGTGAGGTGGACTGAGAAGCGGCGGATGGGGCTGCAGCGATTTGCGAACGTGATAAGGTTTTGGATGTGGATCCAGTGGACTGCTGATTAAGGCTTGTAGAGCTGGTATTGTTCAGAGATGCCAGGCCAAGCAGGCTCCCGTAGTTGCCGCTAGGGGTGCGGCTGGGAGGAGTGCCAGCGGCTTTGAAAAGCGTCAGAAAATCGTCATAAGCTTGAACATCGTGCCGGAGAACAGGCTGGATAAGGTGGTCAAAGTGCAGCGGATGCTCGGGATTCATGGGCTGGGCTGGAGTATGTGGTGAAGGCATACTCGGATCGAACATTCTGTTCATTTTGTCCAGAGCTGGCGTTGAAGGAGCGGTTGATATTTGTGGATTGGATTCATTCTCATCGCGTTCAGATTCCATCTTCTCCATTACCGCCTTGAGGTCCTGGAGCTGTTCTTGCTGTGAAGCCAGCAGAAGCTCGGTGTCGTTGAGTTGCAATCTCAGCTGCTTGTTACGAGATTCGGAGGCTTCTGTGTCCTTCCTCGCGGCAGCAACCATGCGGTTTGCTTCTTCAAACAGTGCGGTTGTAAGATTCTCCAGCTCGCCCTCGATACGCTTCTTTTCCCTTTCTACGGACGAAACAGCCTGCTTTTCCACATCGAGCTCTTTGGTGAGTTGGTTCAGCATGCGATCGTACTCGGCCCTGCTGACCAGTAGGCCCTGCTCGGATTGCTTGGTATTTTCCCGGTTTGCGGCCTCTAGCTGAGCAATTTTCTCTCGCGCCGCGTCCAATTCGGCTCTGGCGGACTGCAACGAGTCGTCCAGATTGGTTTGGTGGTTGATGGCGTTGATTAGCTTGGTACTGAGGGTGGCGACTTCGCTGCTGAGGTCCGGGTGAGCGTCGTTGGAGCCGTTACACTGCAGCGCGGCAGGACTGGGCGAGCGCGGATCGGGCAATGTGTTCAACCCGCTGGAGGTGTTGCGAGAATGGAAGTAGCTCGGAGCGCTCTTGGGGTGCTGCACGGCGGCCATGTTTGCCGCCTTTGGGGGGGAATCATTCGCGTCCAAGGCTGGCGAATCTTTTAAGTTTTGGGCAGAAGACTTGGATCGCACGCCAGCCGGGCGCTTGAAGCCAGCGCGTCTGTGGCCCCAACCACCGATGAAGAGGAAGCTGTTGGTCGAGTCAGACCCGGTCATGGCAGTGATCGCGCCTTCTGTCGTGTTGCAGCGGAGGATATCACACTCACTCAGCCACTTTGGAGATGGGGATGTTGCAAAGTCGAATCGCCCCTGGGTGTGCTAGCCGCCGAGGCTGGGTGAGGTCATGGACAAACACGGGAGCACGCCATCTGCAGAGGACAAGAGGACTGCGGCCAGCGCACAGGCAATCAGGAGCGCGTGAAGTGTATCACGCGCAGCGCATGAGAGGTGCCAAAAACATGGGGAAGACGGGGAAGACGAGGCGGCGGAAAGATGGGAATTTGGAGCGTGGTGGCAGCGGAGCAGGCGAGATGATGTCGGTGGATGTCTTCAGCCGCGACGTGATTGGATCACGAGATGGTCATGTGCTCGGCCCCATTCTCGCAGTGTCAATAGACGTTTGCCATCGCGCCCTGTTGCTTACTCTCTGGCATGCCGATGAGTGGCGAGATGGTAGTGTCTGCTCGCCAAGCCTGCCCTCGGCCAATCGAAAATGCATGTTTATTACGCGCTACCAAGTATGCTGACCGAATGCTCTAATTCACAGATGTCCAAGGTACAGCTGCAAAACCTACTCCACCAAACAGTTATTAAGCCAGAAGGAAGAAGACCAAACGCCACCAAACAGTGCTTATCCATCTATGCCCCCTCCTCTTTCCACGCAATGAACCCATCCGGCATCTGCTCTTGCTTCCTGCCAGTGCCAGTGCCAGCTCCCCCATCTCCGTTTGTCGATTCGTGGTCACCCGTATCATAGTTCCCCGAATCCCAGTTACCAGAGTCATAGTTGCCGGAGTCATTATCCCCCGAGTCGTAGTCACCTGAGTCGTTGTTGCCCGTATCGCCAATGCCCGAGTCTCCTGTGCCCGTGTTTGCCGTCCCCAGCGCTGGCGGAGGCGTGGATCCCGTCACGGACGCAGGCTGCGATAGCGTTCCCGTTGCCGCTGTTGGCTGGCTAGAACATGTCGATCCTCCCGCGCATGCCGTCACCGTGTCTGTAGTAAAGACTGTACTCGTTACCGCCGTGCCAGCTCCTATCCCTAGTCTGGGAGAAGTACACGTGCCCACGCTGACTGTGATGACAGTAATGTTTTGTTTCAGCGCTGCTTCCATGCCGCTGCCCGATGTCATCCCACTAATACTACTGAAGAACTCGCAAGCATGCTGAGCGATACTGAATGCCACCCCGACACAGATACTGATCTGATCGCATTCCGTCATGCACGATTGCAACGATGGCCCCGATACCAGTTGTCGTTTCTGCTTGATCACCGTGGGTGGTGTAAATGTCGTCCCGGAGAAGGTCACGTTGCACTGTACCATGTACGACTGCCCGCTGCTGTCGGTGTACGTTTGGCCGTCATAATTGGGGCACGGTGGAGGTAAGGACGAGGTTGTCGTAGGTGAAGATGTAATCGCAGTAAACGGTAGGGAAAGCAGTGCTGAGCTGGCGGATGTGGCACTGTTGGATGGGACGGTCAAAGGAGACAATGTGCCCACATTAGAGATTATCGGACTACCTCCGTTTGATACTGAGCTTGCGCTGGAAGCCGAGCTTGGAGCTCCTGCTGAACTTGATATTCCCGAAGGCGGCGAATACGTAGAAACTGGAATTGACGCAAGCCCGGGAACATTTGTTATGGAAGATGATGGTACGTATGTCGAGCTCGGAGTCGTGACCGTGACAGGAGAGTTTGTTTGCGGAGCACTTGTTGGGCTTGGTGCTCCACTCGAGACGACACTGTTGAGAATAGAGCTCTGCTGTAATCCCGACGGACTCTGAGCAGGACTTGAAGATGGGACGAGTGATACCGGTCCGCTGCCAGCGGCAACTCCCGGAGTGGAACTCGTAGAACTGGATAACACGCTCATAGAGCTGAGCATCGCAGTTGCTGGACTCGATAAAGTACTGGAAACAAGACTAGCAGAAGAGTAACTCGAGATTGTGCTCGGTAACAAGCTGCCTGAGCTCGAGCCAGCATAAGGTGTTGATGCGCCTGCGCCACTACTTGAAACTCCGACCGGTGGACCAGTAGATGTGTTGACTGGTAGAGTAGAAGAGTACGTGGTTAGGGCTGAAGGAGAGGAAACACTCGGTCCGCTCGAGCTTGAAGTACCTGATGCCGGAGAAGAGCTTGCATAAGGTGTCGATGCGCCTGCACCACTACTTGAAACTCCGATCGGTGGACCAGTAGATGTATTGACTAGTAGAGTAGAAGAGTACGTGGTTAGGGCTGAAGGAGGGGAAACACTCGGTCCGCTCAAGCTCGAAGTACCTGATGCCAGAGAAGAGCTTGCAGAGAAGGGAGTCGAGCTTGCAGCGGAGTGAGTCGAGCTTGCAGCGGAGGGAGTCGAGCTTGCAGCGGAGGGAGTCGAGCTTCCAGAGGAGGGAGTCGAGCTTGCAGAGGAGGGAGCCGAGCTCCCAGAGGAGGGAGCCGAGCTCGCAGAGGAGGGAGTCGAGCTCCCAGAGGAGAAAGTCGAGCTTGCAGCAGAGGGAGTAGAGCTTGCAGAGGAGAAAGTCGAGCTTGCAGCGGAGGGAGTCGAGCTCCCAGAGGAGGGAGCCGAGCTTGCAGAGGAGGGAGCCGAGCTTGAGCTGGATGCGATATTTGAGTTCGAGAAGCTGGATGCAAGAGCACTGGCGCTGCTGGTTACAGGCACCGTTGGCGTGGTCGATGTGGCTGACGAAGCTGACAAAGCCGATGAGATCGGTGTGGATGAGCTTACAGCACTCGTCACGGCCGAGCTGGAAATGCCGGCCCCGGACGTGGATATCGCAGTTGTGCTAGCAACAGCTGGCGATGCGGACGTGCTCGGTGGCGAAGAAGCTGCATATGACGTTGTCACCGGCGACGAAGCCGAGGTGCCGGACGTTATCACGCCGCTTGAAGAAGCAGTTGATGAACCAAGAGAAGTTCCGGTACTGGGGGTTCCTGCACTGCTCGAAACGGCAACAGAAGAAGAAGAGCCTGACAAGGCCCCAGGGAAAGAGCTTACAGGACTCGATGATGTGAGAGCCGACCCTGAATTGGGCACAGTGTCATAGTAGTAGGTAGAGAGTATACCGAATGTCACGCCAGTGTTGGTGGAGATGGCTCCTCGAGTTGACTTCAAGTAGCATGTTCCGCCATTGCGAACATAAGAGGCAGCAATGCATCCGGGGATCGTGGTGCAGAAATTGAAGCAATTTTCGGCTGTCACCTGGGTCGTGACATTACCAACACCAGTTCCAGTACTGTCGTCGTCGCAGAAGATCTTAAAGTCACCGCCATTAGCCTGGTAAATGCTTCCGTTAGCGGCTGGACATGTGGCCGATGACCCTGAGCCTCCGATGACGCTTGCTCCTGGAACTGACGCGAAAGTTCCGCTCGGCGCTGAGGAAGATGAGTTGGTAGGATTGGTGCTACTTGTAAGTGGTATCAAGCTTGTAGTTGTCAAGCCGTTTGAAGCCGCTGAGGATGTAATTAATGGGGTTGGAGTAGGTGAGCCGCTCGACGCAACAGGAGAAAAAGTTGACGACTGCGCAGACGACGAGTACGAGCCGTTGTAGACGGATAGGAGCACTGCAAAGTGAGTGCTTGTACTATTGGAAGGGATACCCTCATCACTCTTGGCATAGCATGAGCCGCCTTGAATAACCCACGATACTGCCACGCAGCTTGTTGTATTGCTACAATAATTGATGCAAGCTTGAAAACTTGAGACGGTCGTAACGTTACCTACACCCGTCCCGGTACTATCCATACCGCACAAAATCTCGTAGGGGTTGCCAGAGTTGTCTGTGTAGACAGTGCCGTTGTATGCTGGACAAAGCCTCGTGGAAGTCGAGGTAGGGGCAGAAGTGGTAGTTGTGGCCGCTGACGCAGCGTTTGATGGCATTGATGTGCTCGATACTGGGTCAAGATCACCGTCAGAAATGATTCAGAATATGAAAAACAAGGGCTTCACGGTTGTGCACGAAGTTGTAGATGAGCATAATTGTATTTTTTCTCGACCTGATATCCTATCTGGCCAGAGTGAAAAGCAAGACTGTAGCGGGCTGAAAAAGAAAAAGGCAGAGCATTAGAGCGAAGAGCATGCAGCAACAAGCAGACCATCGACAGCAGCGAATACACGTCAAAGTGATATCATTCGACCTCATCGACGGTGTTGAAACGAGATTGGCACGGCATCTACGATCTTGCCGCAGGGCTGGCAGTGACTGTTATTGTCACAGACAGCGGACAAGTGCTTGAAGTAGATCCGGCCCCGGAGAGGCTGCCATAGCTCGTTATTGCAGAACTGCTCGATGTCATGGTGGATGGAGGAGACGATATCGGCCCAGACGAGGAGGATATTCCTGAACTAGCACTTGTGTATGACAGACCTCCTGACGTAGTTGATGCAGAGATGGCCGTCGGGGTGCTTAAGCTGGTTGAGGAATAGCCACTACTTGTAGCAATATTGCTAGAGGGCAGACTGCTCAATGAGCTGTTGCTCGATGATGGAGTGCTTAAAGTGGCGCTACTGGGAGAACCAGTACTCGAGACAGCACTGCTATTTGGCACACTACTGGCCGTGACGCTGCTGATCGTGACATTGCTGGCTGCGATACCACTAGTGGCAACACTGCTCGCCAATGCACTGCTGGTCGATATATTATTGTTTGCAGATGCACTGCTCGTCGATAGGTTGCCAGTCGTTACATTGCTGGTCGGCGCAGTACTCGAGGAGATGAGGCCAGAAGACGTGCCGCTTGACGGCAAAGTGCTTGAGAAAGAGCTGCTCAGAGATGATGGGCCTGCAGAGCTCGTTGATGCCGAAGAACTTGCAGCAGATGAAGCGCTTGCAGCACTTGCAGCACTTGCAGCAGAAGAGACGCTTGCCGAAAAAGAATTTGCTGCCGAAGATGCACTTGCTATCGCGGAACTTTGCGCTGCAGCTGGAGAGCTGGATGTCGCAGATGAGCTGCTCGTGAAGCCACTGCTAGAAACTGCACTTGTGGTCAAAAGACTGCTCGAAGAAATGCTGTATGAAGTCGTAGTGGCTGGGGGTGATGAAGATGGGGAGCTGCTAGAGGGGCTAAAACCGGTGTTGGAAGTACCCGCAGCAATACTACTGCCAGGTGAGGTAGTTGAAGCTACAGCACTAGGCGTCACCGATCCCACGTACGTGCTTCCGGTTGAACCACTCGCCGACGTTGCGTTAGGTATAACGCCGCTCGATGAGAATAAGCTTGAGAAGGACGAGCTTACGGAAATTCCTGCTGAAGTGCTCATGGAAACACTTGTCGAAGCGCCAACTGACATGGCACCCGATGCTGCATTACTCGACACCCCACCGCTAGGTGAGGCAGGTGTGCCGGTGCTGCTGTAGGGACTGCTCAAGAGCCCCACACTGGATGATGGCGCTCCAGTGGAAGTATTGACGGCTCCGCTGCCTGTGACCGTACCGCTACTTGTAATAGGCGGGCCCACCGAACTACTGTTTGATACAGCATTGCTTGAAGTTCCGCTGCCTGTAGTCGAGCTAATAGAAGTCAAGCCGTTTGTTGCAACAGTACTGGATGAGGTAACGCCTACAGCAGCAGTGCTGGAGGCAACAGTGCCTGAATACTGGGCACTAGTGGCCGTAGTCACAGTTGCGCTCGAACTTATCGATAGTGTACTAGTAGATGAAAGGCTACCAATTGACGAGCTACTGCTTGCGGGGACATTGCTTGTAGGTTGGCTTGCTGTGGACGCGATTCCGCTGGAGATGAGACTGCTACTCGACGAAGAAGTACTGCCTGGCAAAGTGGAGCTGCTTGATGAGAGGCTACTGCTCATGAGAGGAGCATTGAGTGATGCGTTGGTGCTTATCAGTGCACTACTGGATGGCGAATTCGTCACCGATGAGCTACCTGAAAAAGCACTACTGCTGAATAGGCTGCCAGTCATTGTTGAGCTGCTAGTTGGTAGGCTTGTGGTAGCTGCACTGTTGCTGACTGTGGTATTGCTCGAGACTGCGCTTGTCACAGGTGAGGTGTTGGAACTAGTGCCGCCTGGTTGGCTGCTGGTTGACAATACGTTGGACGAAACCCCACTGCTAATGACGCTGGCACTTGTAGAGTTTGACGACTGCAAAGAAGCTATTGTGAAGCTACTGCTCGAAGACGGCAGTACGAACGGAGTAGTTGCTGAAGAATTGCTGCTTGAAGATAGATATGGCACAGAGGTAGTCGTGGATGAGGTGCTGCTCACCAGCCCATTAACAGTCGAGACGCTCATCGACGACAGAGTACTTAGGAGGGTGTTGCTACTCGTCGAAGTACTTGTCACGGCTGTATTGGTTATGGATGTGCTTGAAGTAGATGAATAGCTTGACACGGCAACATTGCTTGGTGATGCTGTACTGGAAACAGACGGTGCCGTCGAGCTGCTGCCCACTGACGAATTGCTCGTCAACGATGTTGATATAAAAGTGACGCTTCCTGTCGCGCCTGTTGTGGAGGTAGAGTAAGGAGCAGTACTTGTTGTGGATGTGACAGTCGAAGAGACCGCGAGGGGAGTAGCCGTACTATTCGGAAGGGCGCTACTACTTGCTAGGAGAGCAGTAGATGAAGCCGACCCTATACTAGTAGGATTTGTTGTGGCTACCGTAACGCTTGTTGTGGACATTGAAGTGACAGAAGTTGGCAAGAGAGGGCTCGTGCTCGATGCATTGGATGCCGCAGCTCCAGTAGACGATAACGAAATGGTAGGCATGTTAGAGGAGACAGTACTTGCAACGTATGAACTTGAGGCTGCCGAAGAAGTGGCCAAGGCAGACGAGCTGACAGGACTGGAAGGACCGACTGCTCCAATGGAGGAGCTTGACAGTACAGCACTACTTGTCGGAGAAGATAAGACTGTACTCGTCGAAGAGTTTGTGACTAGATTGCCAGACCCGGTCGTGCTATTCAATGTGGATATTGAATTGACTGGAGTGACCAACACACCAGATGTTACCACAGTAGATGTACTTGCGCTGGCCAGCGATGATATCGATGTAGTAGAATTCGACAAAAATAGCGTGCTCATCATAGGAGAGATAGATCCACTAAAAGTAGTACTTGAGGAAGAGATGGATGAAGTCACGCTCGGCAAAGCAGTAGTCGTGGTCGATGAACTAAGTGTGGGAAGTGCAGTAGTCCCTGCAGACGATAGTGTGGTTGAGAAGCCGAGAGATCCAGCAGTAGCAGCATTGGATGAAGACGGAATGGCTGTTGCATTTGACGACGAAGAGTTTGCTGCAGACGAGTTTGGTAGCGCCAAGCTACTTCCCGTGGTACTTGAAGCTGTTGCTGACGAGCTCAAGACCCCTGTGGGACTGCTCAACAGAGAGGTAGAAGAAATCGTGTTGGACGATCCAACATTTGCAGCAGAAGAGCCTGTCAGCGTCGAGCTATTTGTCGCAGTGGATGACAAGGTTGATAGAGAACCTAGCGTTCCAGATGCGCTAGTCAACGACGAGAGCGAAGAAGATACGCCCGACGTCCCAATGCTCGCAACAGACGAAGTTGTTGGCACCGAGCTATTTGAGGCAATGGATGACGCACTTGCCACTGAGCTGCTTGATGAAATTGTGAGACTGTTTGTAGATGTACTGGATGACATTGTGATGCCTATCCCGGAAGAATTGACAGCTGCTGTGGCGACTGGCATGGTACTCGAAGTGCTGCTTGATATATTGCTCGTTATACTGCTCGGCACATAGCCCAACGTACTGCTGCTCGCTGCACTGCCGCTGGCTGCGCTAGCTGTTGTACTGCTAGGCACAAGCGCAGATGTGTTGCTATTTGCTGTACTGCTCAGGACACTGGTGGACGTGTAACTCGATGTATTGTTGCTTGACGTACTGATGCTTGCTGTGCTGCCCAGTGTACTACTTGATACATAGATGGATGCATTGCTGCTTGATGTAATGCTGCCAATTGTGCTGCTCGGGATGTTTGTGGAGAACAAGGAAGGAGATGTATTCAAGGAAAGGGTGCTCGTACCAAGTGAAGTAGTTGACAAATTACTCGACCCAACAGATGAACTTATCGACGTGCTGCTCAATGTAGAAGTACTGCCAGACACGAACGATGATGAGGAGCTCGCAAGAGTAATATTGTTCGACGCGCTGCTAATTGTTGTAGGATTAGTTGACGAGGATCCAGCAATGGATGAGGTACTGGTCGAAGTTGTACTGTAATTGGACAGTGCCAAAGTGGAGGACGTAATCGATATGGTGGCATTGATTGACGAGCTGTTAGACGTGGTAGCGCTTAGGCTAACCAAGCTTGATGAAGATATGCTGCTCGTGGATGTGATTGAGGCAGTTGATGTAGTGCTGCTCACGGATGAACTGTTCGTGGAGATAGCACCAGTGCTACTCAAAGACGAGCTATTCGTATAGATGGGGCTAGATGTAGAACTACTTGATATTGCGCTGCTGGATGTAGAACTACTCGATATCGTGCTGCTGGAAACTGCGCTACTGAGAGCACAGGACGGGAAAGAGGTATTGCTCGGATTGTAGGTCGCCGGTCGGGTCGGATTCGTCCATCTGTAGAAGAAATCCATGATAATGGGTGTGGCCTCAATGGCAGCTCCGGCCGAAATTTGTGGCCACGCATGGACCCAGTTCGAGAGGTTGTAATGAGTGACAATGCCGTACTGGCCTGACAACCCGCCAAACTGCGCTTCAAGAACACTGCAGTTGGCGAGAGCTGTGGTGACATTAGACGGATCGTAACCTTGTCGAATAGCCCTAGAAACATTAGCATTCATAAAGTCGATATCTTCTTCAGAAGTACTTACCAATCGGTCGTCCAGTGAGGAATTGTAGGCAAACAGTAATTACGTCGCGATCCGCCAAGATAATTGATCGTTGGATCAGCTGTGCCATGAAACTCGATTATCGGTACGTTTGATCGGCCAGGACTGCAAAGAGGCTGCGGGATGGTATTGACGGGTTCAATAGTGTATGGATAGCAGGTTCCTGTGTTGTTCGTGTACACGGCACCCGCGACTGGGGCAAAGGCTGCAATCTGCACAGACATAGCAGGGTCGCAGGCAAGAACATTTGTCATCCCGCCGCCATTGGATAGACCGGCAGCAAAGATACGACCGGTATCAATGCAGTAGCTAGAGGTTAAATTTACTATGAGGGCCTTGACAAATCCAATATCATCCACTCCGACGGTAGCCCCAGGATCGCTCTCCCACGCTTGCTAATTGGCAGAAGTTAGCTCAATGCCCTCTCTAATGTTTTGTCATCTTACATTTACGCCATTCGGATAGATGACAATTCCATACGGATTATAGTTCCCATTGGAGAAGCCGGACAATATTTCTTGATGGGCAGCAGTATCGCTTAGTCCATGAAATGAGAAGATCAAAGGAGCAGCGGTGCTCGCATTGTAGAGCGTCGGAATGTGGATAAGGTAATTTCGATTGTATCCGTCGGGCGACGTAAAGTTAATCGAAGTACTTGGGCCCCCAGGAATTTGGCCAGCAGGTAAGGCGAAATTGCAGCCCGAACTTGCATTGACAGCGCCGGCGGCTTGCGGTGCAATGTAGTTTGCATTGGGTGGAATGTACCGTACGGCAGCATTCACTCCCGACGAACTTAACACTTTGGTGCTGAAGGAGCTCTTGAAGTAGCAGACTCCACCTAGATACGTTACTGCTACACAAGTTGGGTTGGCATCGCATAGCGGTAGACAAGCAGAGAGCGATGCGGCATTCGCCTGGGATGACGACGCAGGTTGTGTGTCGAAACCGCAGTAAATTGTGTAATTTGTTCCACAGCCATCTGTATACACTGTACCATTTGAACCGGGGCATGAAACCGTGGCCGTCGGCGCTGGACAAGACGAGCTTGAGGAGCTGGTGCTAGACAAGGCCGTAGTGGATGAAGCAGTGCTTGTCGTTGTGATTGCTGCGGAAATTGAACTACTAGTAGAGCTCGAAGTCGGAGAGGATATGAGGGAGGAGCTCGTTGCAATTGCTGAACTTGTTGTTGTTGTCGTCGAAGGGGTTGCCGCAAATGAACTAGATGCCAGAGATGAGCTGGATGCCGCAGATGAACTGGATGCCGCAGATGAACTGGATGCCAGAGATGAGCTGGATGCCGCAGATGAACTAGACGCTGCCGATGAACCAGATGCCGATGAACTAGATACCGATGAACTAGATGCCGATGAACTAGACGCTGATGAACCAGATGCCGCTGACGAACTGGAAGCTGCCGCTGATGAACTAGACGCCGCTGATGAACTGGAAGCTGTCGCTGCCGCTGCTGAAGAACTAGAAGCTGCAACAGAAGCAGAAGTGGATGAAGGAGATATCTTGAAGGCGGCATTCAAGTGACTTCCTCCCTCGGCAGCAAACGTAACAGGTGCACTGTGGAAGTAGCACACACCGTTTTGGTACCCGGACGTGACTCCGGAAAACGAATACGTCACCCCACCGCATTTGGTGCTCTGGTAGCATTGGTTCAGGCAGTCAGTCATGTTATAAACTTGTGCTTGCGAATAGCCACTTGGGCTCGCGTCGGATCCACATGCAATGGACCAGGACTGCCCATTTGCATCAGTGTATACAGCACCATTATAATATGGACAAATAAGCGATGGAGTTGATTGCACAAGAGATACCGAACCAAAGAAACCGGTAGTATTTAAGCTCGCGCTGCCATAGGATGATTTGAAGTAGCACGTTCCCGAGCCTTGCATTGGTCCTTGTTAAAAGGGTTAGCATCATTTGAAGAGTCAAATTATGCGAACAGTTTCTGACCTGTGGCAGTGCCTTTGTAGTCGAAAGCAACACAATCTGGTCGAGTGTCGCACCCCTGAAAACAGCGGTAGAGACCTTGACCGAGGGTACCGGCAACCTCAAAACTACCAGCAGTACTAGGATAACCACAAGTAACGTTGTAGATGGCATTATTGTTGTCTGCGTACAGTCCGGCAATAGCAGGACATGAAGGCGTAGCGGTAGCATTGTAAGTCTGAGTGTAGGTTGACGATTGTGCGAATGTAAGTCGAGCACAAAAGAGTGCGAAGACTGCAATTCTCCAAATGAGTGGGGAGGCAAGCATCTTGGAGCGTATGTAACGAACGTGATGAAGTCAAAGGGGAGGGAGGGAAAAAAAGAAAAAGACAGGATGATCTGATTTGAACGTCTTGCCTGGTGAACATGTTGTTTTTGCATTCCCGGCCAGTTCTAACTTGGTAGTAACAGAACTGCATTCCACAGACGCGGGCGCGCAATCACTGCGGAATGTGCAAGACAACAAGCATTAGCTTGCAAAATAGATTTTTGAACTCGTTGGCTCGCCGACATGGTCTCGTGTGCTAGTCTGTCAAAGATTGCATTTGGACGCAAGGTCAGACATGCTGGCATGAGCCCGACCTCTGGATCGGCTGCCGATACCATACTGAGAAGAGTAACAGACGTAGATTTCATGTCGAAATCTAAGAGTCAGGATGTCGCATGCTTTACACAAGGTACTATTGCGTCCGAATCACAGTTGACGCGCGAGCAGGAGCGAGCTCTACTGCATCAGATTGTTGCTTGCCCCATTGTGCAACGCAAGTGTGGTGGCGTTATATTAGGTCAAGTTTAGGTACCTAAGGTAGGTCCCTAAATTCTCGCAGAATCTTGGAGCGGGACGAAGCGTTGTCGCTCTGTCAGTCGCGGCACTCCCACTCTGATGTTGGCGACAAGGGCAATGGCGTTAGGGACATCGACACCATGTTCGTCCTGGCGCACAATGGTAAGTTTGGTAGCATTTGCGTGAATCGCGCCTCGATCTTCAGAATGATTTGACAGAGGGCAGTTGTTGCTGCCGACGTAATTTCCTTCAAAGAGGACACTCGGTGGGCGGCAACGGACATAAAGGGGATACCTACCTAATCTCCTGTGAAGTCCTGCCCGGCCGTAGGCACGTTGAGGTACTAAGGTCATGGCGTAATGGAGGCTTTCGGGATCAGCAGCATCCCCGTTGTGGACTAGTGGCATCGGAGTTATGATGCTGCAGCTTTCTACTATCAGCGAGGGGTTTTGCTGTTAAATACAAGCCTTGCAACAAAGAATTTCTTGGCACACAGTCTCAACTGAATTGCACCAAATCCATTCTCGCCCACTCTCACGCATTAGAACCGCCCAAGCGGATTGGACATCCAAAGACGTCGGTTGGAACGTTTCCTGCCAGACTGAAGATGGTCTTCCCACAACGTAAAATTGGTGAGGACAATGTTTCGGCAATGGGATTGGGTTGCATGGGCATGACATGGGCCTATGCTTCTTTTGGCGGCTACGACGACGATGAGTCGCTCAGAACTCTTACCAAAGCCGCAGACCTGGGAATGAACTTCTGGGATACAAGCGACATTTACGGTCCGGAAACCAACGAGCGGCTGCTTGGCAAATGGTTCAAAGAGACTGGCAGACGCAAAGAGATCTTTCTTGCCACCAAATTCGGCAACACGTATCAGGATGGCAAGCGGGGTGGAGTCCGAGGAGATGCTGCATACGTACGAGAAGCTTGTGCCAAAAGCTTGGAGCGGCTTGGCGTGGACACGATTGACCTATACTATCAACACCGCGTGGACGGTCAGACTCCCATCGAAGAGACCGTTGCTGCAATGGCGGAGCTGAAGAAAGAGGGCAAGATTCGGTACTTGGGCCTGTCCGAATGCTCAGCGGCAACCTTGAGGCGGGCACACAAGGTGCATCCGATCGCCGCCGCGCAGATGGAGTTCTCGCCCTTTGCACTGGAAATCGAATCAGAGCAGACTCGCTTCCTGCAGACCGCTCGTGAGCTTGGCGTCAAGATTGTTGCCTACAGTCCCCTGGGCAGAGGCTTCCTGACGAACACCATCAAAAGTCGAAGCGACATTGACTCTTCCGATACCCGGGCTAACCACCCTCGATTCTCCGCCGAGCATTTTGACGAGAACCTGAAACTCGTCGCAGCGTTGAGCGCAATGGCGTCAAAGAAAGGCGTGACGCCTGGGCAATTGGTGCTGGCTTGGGTTTTGGCGCAGGGTGATGACTTCCTGCCCATACCCGGCACGAAACGCGTTAAGTACCTGGAGGAAAATGCTGGTGCAGTGAACGTTCACTTGAGTGACGAAGAAGTCAAGTCGATCAGAAATGAAGTCGAGAAGGTTGGGGGAGGCAAAGGAGCGAGATATCCTCCGGCGATGATGGCAATATGCTTTGGTGACAGCCCTCAGCAAGCTACCCGCTGACCAGGTTGGGCATGTCCTAGATAGAAAAAATGCTATACGAAATCCGGTGTAACTGGAATTAAGTGCAAAGTGATCAGTGCCTGTCTGGAGCAGGTGCTCGTGGTTGTGGCTTGACTGTAGCTGTAAGCTCACCACCCGCATATCTGACTCGGAGATTTAGTGCAATGAGGTCGCTTCAGTTCGCGCGAGCTGAGCACCAACTTTGGTATTGCCAGTGTGTTTTGATGTCCATCGCCATGGTTCCTGTCCGGCACGCCACGACACAGTCTTTGAGGCAAGTGAGGGTACAGAGTACTGGCCCAATGGCAACGGTTGTGGCATCGCCGCCACCAGGTAGGGTGGGCTCGATAATGGCAGAAGAGCGTTGCTCTATTCAGCTCGATAATCATTCCGTTAATTCACCTCGTGCCCCAAGCGGATCGGCCACGGGCGGTGTCCAGACAAGACATCCGAATCAGCATTTGCGTGGGCTGATTGGACAAGAGCCACCTTCGCCATGCAAGGGATCAAGAAAGGATGCTTGTAGAGGCTTCTATCCCCACGACCTCTTTCCCATCCCTTTTCCCCATCAAATATCGTCACACAACCAAGGCCCTCAATGAAGAGGCAAAATCTCCTCCGGGGTTGACGGGCACGAGGCTGAGGACGGGCCAGAAGCGGCCGGGCGACGAAATGATTTGGCCAGGGATGTGCATGTGTGCGCTGTCAACCCTCCCTTTCCAGGACATTATGGCTTGCGAATCCTGCCCATCGCAAGTCTTCGACATCATCCCCAAGCCATCGGAAGCGCGCTTAGGACGCGCTGGCTGCCTGGCCTACCAATTGGCCCACTAGGCGCACCGGTTTCCTGGGCCGCGCTGCGCAAGTTGAAGCTCCACTACGCCTTGGCCTCGTCCACCGCTTACGACGGCGTGAGCATGATACGACGAAGGCCACTGCTGCTTCGAAGCTCTATCAAACTTAGCCGGCGATCGCGACACGGGTGTCGACTGTCCGGCGGGAGTGTTGCGGCGTGGAGGCTGACGCGACGGAATTTTTCACGCGTGTGGCGCCCAGCGAGGTAGCGAGAGTGCACAACGACAAAATCCTCCGGCTGCAAAGACACACCGAGTCGCAAAACTTGGCTGCGCGTGCGCGTCATGAGCTACGCCTCGGCAGCGTACACTGTTCGCGACTTGGTTTGAGGGTAGGTCGTCGATGTGCTGCTACCGTGTTCCCAGCCACCGCGCATTTTCGGCATCACGACGATTCGTCCAGCCTCGTCAATTTCACCAACCTCCTCGCCCATCTCTCATCTCCTCCCTTGGCTACCCTCCTTTCCCTGGCATTGCACATGGTTCACACCTCCCTCGCAGTACTAACGATGCCATTGTTTAGGCTCGCGTGCCATTGCGCGGTTCCGACCGCATTGTTCAGTCAAGTAAACCACTGACGACCATTACTACTGCGGCTTTTCACGCGCCTTGAGCAGCCTCGTCTCGCTCAGGTGCCCTCGTCAAACCTCGAGCGGAAGCGCTCCCCACCTATAAACCCCAACACCATCAAGCAATCCTCACCGTGTCGCACAACTTTCGACGCGCCTCTGGTTACGATACCCACGACCCTGACGTAGCGTTTACGTCCTCGCGTTTGCAGCTCCAGCCGCAGGTACAGGCTTTTTTGCGACCTCAAGCGCCCTCACGTCTCTCGAGTTCGTCTGGCAGTGCATCTGTACACACCTTAAGAAGAACGCCTAGATTTCAGGATCAGCGGCGAGGCCGAAAGCGATCCACCTCTTTAGACAGCGCCTCGCGGCAACAAAAAGAAGAAGACGAAGAGAAAGAAGAAGCTCGTGCCGGCGACCGTACATCGTCCCACCCTCCTCGATCGAGCTCCGCGTACGGACCTCGAGAACGGCACCCCGCGCTCCGCATATCTAGGCGAACAGCCTCCGCGATACTATATGCACTGGAAGAAGCACTGCGACAGCCAAAGCCTTTCGCGCCGGACTGGATTGAGGAGAACGCGCAAATGTCGGACCTGGCTGGAGGAGGAAGCAGCCGAACTGGCAATGGAGGCTCGCGCGCCGCTTCAGGCCCCATCCCAGTGGAGCGGCCACCTGAGCTGCGTACCCCGCGCGACATCATGAACAGACGTCAACAGAGGGATGCCGAGCGGCGCAAGGCAGAGCTCGATGCCGCGGCAACGGCGGACGAGCAGCGGGTCTTGCAAGAGGCGGAGGCGCGGAGAGCCAGCGCGGAGCGAAGAGCATTGGCTGGAGAACAAGCTACGCGCGTCTCTGCTGCATACCGCCGGACCAGCGCAGCGGGCGACGCTCGAGGACCGACCGGGGCACCACTTGCCGCGCCCTCTGCAGCAGGTGCGACGCGCGAAGGGCAGCGGCGCTCGGTTCCTGGCAGCGCGCCCGCGGCACCGCCAGCAGCCTCGCAGCAGCGGACTGCGCCTGCCCAGCAACAGTTGGCACCTTCGACCGCTCGACCGCGTGGCACCGCTGTTTCTCAGGACCAACCACGGCCGGCGCCTGCGGCCTCGACGCGATCAACCACTCAGCGCGCTGCCCAAGGGCCCTCGCAAATGAGGTCCACTCCCGTCACTGGCGACCAACCCTCGGCGGCTCAGACGCAGGCCCAGGATGGCAATGGTACAGAAGTGGCCCGCCTCCAGCCCCGCCCCACCAACACCACCAACAGCTTTCCCCATGCTTTCCAGCGGTGGGAGGACTTGTCGTCTCATTGGGAGGGTCTGACCAGTTTCTGGATCCGCCGGTTGGAGACCAACACAGAAGAACTTCGCCGGGAGCCGCTGGCTCAGCAAATGTCCCGACAAATTACCGATCTCAGTGCTGCAGGTGCCAATCTCTTTCATGCGGTTGTCGAGCTGCAACGTCTCCGGGCGTCGTCGGAAAGGAAATTTCAGCGATGGTTTTTTGAGACGCGTGCGGAACAGGAGAAGGCAAGCGAGGAGAAGGCACAACTAGAACGTCAACTGCGCGAAGAACGGAAGCTGAGAGAGGAGGGGGGCGGGATAATGGAGGAGGCAAGAAAAGAGAGACGGACGGCGGAGCGCATGGTTGTCGAGATGCGGAGAGAGTTGCAAATCAGCAAAGAAGAGGCGAGGCGGGCATGGGAAGAGTTGGGTCGGCGGGAACAAGAAGAACGGGAACGGACGCTGAGCCTGCGCGAGGGCCATCCAACGCTGGTGGGAGGTGTCCAGGTCGTTCCGATGGCTGCTGGAATGGCATCTCGCCAGGGCAGCATAAGAGATCGACCGGGCACGAGCGGTGGCTATCAATCCGAAGCTGCTGCACCATCCGTAAGCGGTAGCCAAGCGGGCGGAGACCAAGGCCAGTACATCTACGAGGGCAGTCAATCGCCAACAGACACCGATCCATTCACCGAAAGCGGGCAGCAACAACCGTCGGAATCATATTCACAAAGCTACCACTATCCACAAGTCCCGGTGAGCTCAGCTGCCGCCGGGCTGGGTCTGGCAGGTACCACAGCCGGCACAGCCCAAGCTGGCGCTGAAGGCATTCGCCAAGCACCAATGACATCGGCCGGCTCTCGCGAAGATCCGTCGACTGCCGCCGCTCAAGCATTTTATCGCCATCAGCAACCTGAGGAAACGTACCTTCACTACCAACACCCACCGCCCGCTGCTCCAGCGGCACCACCCTCGGGCGTTTCCATGCCGCCAACGCGTTCCGCATCCCGCAACGTGCCCTCAGTCGAGTCGGCCTTCTCGACCGAAGGAGGCGACTCGGAAGACTACGAAATGGATGATCACGGGAATGTGGTGCGGGACGAGCACGGGAACCCCATTTCCGCCGCACGCCGTAGCCTGCGTCGAGGCAGCCTGGGCGAGCGGCAAGAGGATGATGGCGAAGGCGACGACGACTTTGACGAGCTGGGTGAAGCGGAGCGCGAGCGCGAGCTCGCTCAGCGATTCCGTTCCGCGCCGGCCGGTGCCTCCGTACCAGCGGGTGCCGGCGGTGGCTATTTACAGCAGGCGCATCCACCGCCGGCACCGACCGCCGCATCGCAAGGGTATGGAGGCGGGTTTGGACCGGCGGACTACAGCGGTACGGGGTATGGGAGTGGATGGGAGGGGATGACGAGGCATCACCATCCAACGAGGTTGAGCGATGTATTGGAGGAGGATGAGCGGAGTCGGACAAGTCCAAGTCGTGCCAGTGGGACGAGCCGGCCGTATTAAGCGAGCTTATTGTCAGCGGGTGACGGAATACGGTCGACAAGTAGAGGCGTTTGTGGTTAAGGAATCGACCGGGGAACCTCGTTTTTTATGTGATCAGTCTGACTTTTTGTATGCACTTTACGTGCGCTCATTTGCGCATTTTGGACCCATTCGCATTCAGCAACGGCGTTTTCGCAGGATAAAAAAAGGACTTCTTTCCTTTCCACTACACTCCGCTTCCTTTTCTTCTCCGTCCAATCCAGCATCGTCGTGTTATGTCTTTCGTTTGCATAGTTGCGCATTGCTTCATTCTTGTCGTTGTGAGCAAACATACCTAATATGAGCGAACAAATCTGCTCGCCGGTTTGGCGCTCTGAGCGTGAAGCGGAGCGAAGCGAAGCCATTGGACTGTTGGAAAGTGTAATGATAGTGCATATAGACGGAATGAGGTGCGCTCTAGGTATCAGGTATCATGTCATTGTCTTCGCAAGCAGTGCCCGTAGGAGCGCCAAAAGGCATCTCGAGAGTGAACTCGAAAAAATTGACGCTTCAGTAGCGCCCAACAAGAAAGCCACAGAGGGCGATCAACTACGCAGTCTTTTGAATTTAGACCAGCTCCAATTCCCTCCTCATACAGCCCTTCCGTCTAAGCTGCAGGGTTTGAGGGGAGGAGCAGCAACCTTCAACCTACCTTTCTCTCGAGGTGCCGTCCAATGATTGGAGTTTCTTGGAGAGTGCACGCTGGAGACAGTACCATCGTCTTCTTTGTAGCACATGAATCCACTTTTGGGCTGATGAAATGCACGGTGAGCCTCGCGTTCGGGTCAAGTCCAACCAGCATCATCAAACTCCACGGCTTTTGCAGCCGCGTCCAGATCCACCTCCCACGAAACGGCAAGATCACGCATGGTCTTTGTCCACCTTTGTACCAAAGGGTGCGCGTTGACGACCTCGTCGAATGTAATCTCACCCTCTTCATCAGGCACTTCATACATCCACGTCCCCTCTTCCCCAAAGTACTCCCGTCCGAACAGGCTCTGCACTGCCAGCTCGGTCTGTGCATGAGCCAGCACCTCCTGCGCCTCCCTCAGCATCTGGCCCCGCCTCTGCTCCACCCTCTCCCTCTCCTCTCCGCCAAGCGCTCCCTCTCGCTCGGCCCCCTCCTCCCGCGCGCCCCTTCTCCCGCGTCGCTGGATCCGCCGCCGCTCCAGCGCTCGCACCAGTCCGTGTGCAATGCCCAAGATCCATCCTGCACGCAGCCCCAATGCGGCACCCAGAGCGTAGCCTTCGTCAAAGCCGGCCTGCACGTTGCGCGCCTTGCTGGTTGCGACGCCATCGCGATAGCCGGCAGTGAGATGGGTGGCACGGAGGCGGGGGATCTCCGAGAGTTCCGTAGAGGGTGCTGGCAGATGCGGAGAGGACGAAGTGGACGGCGGAGAAGGAGAGGTCCCGAAGATGTCGTCGAAGGTGACAGCTGAAGCGTGAGACGTGGGGATGAGCTGGTCGTTGGATTGGACGACGTTGTCATGGCCTGTGGGAGAATCTTCGTGAATCATTTTCAGCAGTTATTGCTGAGGGCTGTCGCGGAGTAAGTTGTTAGTGTGCCTCGCGTACCGGAAAGCCAATGTCGGCATCTGAGGTATTCATATGCCTGCAGTGCGCCAAGCGCTTAGAGGTCTGATGCGTTTGAACACCGTAGGTTAGGTTCTCCTCCTCAGGCTCAGGTAAATTTGAATGTATTTTTGACGGTTGTTGCGTCATCGTAAGATTGGCATGTGATCTGCAGAGCCTACATATTATACCGACTATGACCACCCGCAAAGGTTCAAAGACTGCCTGGCCAGATCAGGTGTGTGGCACCAAGCTCATCTTGTTGGCCTGGCTACCTTACAAGCCGAAGTATTCAAGACTCAATTTACTGCCTGGTTTGGGCGTGTCTCGACATTTTCTGCTCATACTTCCCGGTGAGCGTATCCCGATGATGCCAACCCGACCACTTTGGTCAAAGCCAAAACCAAGTTTTCCTGCCTCTTCTGCCAAGGTTTCCGCTCCAGGCCGTATTCCACCAGCTGGTGCCAAACCTCACATGTTCCAAGCTCCGGTGCAATGACGAAGTCAGGAGTAAAACGGGGGAAGTCAAGGGCGTTCCTGTGAGGATCGCGTCCTGGACGAGTGAGATGCTGGACAGTAGCTACCCATTGGAGGCCAGGTTTGCATCAGAAAGGAAGGCATCCTCAGGCACTAGCACAAGTTTTAGTAGTCACGCTTTGGAATCGCCCTCCCGCCAAGCGTCACTTCGCTTCAGAACAGGTTCTGTCAAATGAGTTTTGTGGAGCCTCCCCAATATATAAAGCAGCCTGTGTCCTCCAAACACTCAGTCCTGCAACTGTCTGCTCAATCCCCAAATCAAATCAAATCAAAATTTCTCCATTCCGAGACTTCCAGGTCTAAATCTGTTCTGTATTCGCCATGTCTGGTCTCATTGAGAAAGCGAAAGAAATCATCCACCCCAAGAGCTCTGACAATTCAGACTCCACTCATAGCCATTCTGCAGCTGGCTCCACTGATACACGTGTACGTCTAGCAATGTCTGCCATCCATTACCATGACTGACATCACTAGGGTAACGAGCCCATTGCTCAGCACGCAAATGTCCCTCGAAATGTCTCTGCCGAGTCAAATACGCCTTCTTCAGACGTCACAGATAGTGCTCCGCTCTCGTCTGGCGGAATTCGAAACACCGTGACTGGTGCAGGTTCTGAAAATGCACCGGACACTGCGAACACGCTTAGCGTGGCTGATCCGACAAAGGGTTCTGATAAGGAAAGCTTCCGTGACGCTGGTTTCCAGCATGGTGCTGGTGTGCACAATACAGTCACAGGTGCCGGTTCGAAGGATGAGGCGACTATCGCTGGAGACCGCCCGAACAGCTCCACGCGTACCAATGTCGCAGAGCCTCGCATCGACTCCACCCTGCATGGTCCTCACAGTGCCGAAAAGTCTGGCGTCAGTGCTACAAATCAGGTGAACGCGAGTGAAGGGACGTTCAGCAATCCTACGAGTTCTTCAGATAGGCCAAATGTTTCAGGCGTTGACACTTCCAGCCTGGCCAACGAAGGTTCGAACGCCCGCGGTTCTAACGCACCGGACTTCACCGACCAGGCTGAGCCTCATGTCCACTCGGAACGCTATGGCGCACAGAAAGCAGGGGCTGAATCGAGCACAACTCCCACGACTACTGGCACTGTTGGCGCTCCTGACAATGGAACACTTACTGGCTCCGCTACCGACCTTCCCGGCCCTGCGCCCAACACCGCAGGACCCCACAAAGTAAGTTCGATTAGAGATCAATCTGCCCTTTTCAAGCTTTACTAAACGCTCCACATAGTCCGATCTGCTCAACAAGCTCGACCCACGTGTTGACTCTGACCGTGATGCCTCAAAGACTGTAGGCGGTGACAAGACCATTCCGTAGTCATTTGCAGATTCAGGAGCATCTTTTTCATCGAAGAGTAGATTGTAAGGGTCCATACTCAGCTCCAAGAATCGATGCGACACCAGGAATAAGGCAAAGAGATAAAGCCAACAGATCAATTGTATCTACGGTATAGTATGCTCTAAGTACAGCATAGCACACTAGCTTTCACATGAACTGTCATCCATGCATCACATGAGTGACTTGCTCTTAGATCAGGTACTTTGGATAATGGAGTAGCACTGTATTTCGATGGGACAAATTCAGTACAATTCTAGTTATCAGATTCTACACAAAAAGAGGTGAGGAAACTGCACTACGTGAATCTCGTCTGCAGGTCCGTCCATTCCATCCTTTAGCACTTCCTGATGATTACGGTGGCTGTGGTACCTTGGGAGCTTGCAAGCGTCAAAGCAGGAGTTTACTCATGGGCATCACGTCGAGCTGCAAAACTCTTCATACACCCGAGCAGAAGCAGACAAATTCGTCCAAAATTTCCCTTGTATCATTGGCTCAGGTATGTGGAGATTGTGAAAGATGTTCCAGGTGCACGGAGATGATGGGAGGTAGAGTACTGCCCGGTGACGTAGTTCTAAACAGCTCCTCAGACCGCGTCCTACACCATCACTTTCCCAGCCAGTGACGAGCAGCAGAGCAGAATGGTCTGAAGACGTCGTTTGCGAAGCTGAATCCAGCACCAAAGCCCCAAATTCGTATGCTTCTGACTAGGCCTGCTCTTTCTCTGCAGCTCACTCTACCACATTCTTGCACATCATGTCGAACAGAGTTGAGCAGCTTGCCAAAGAAGATGCGAAGCGCATTCACGGTCTTGCCCGCGATGCGATTAGTTCGAGAGCCTACCAATATCCAATCAAGGGAATCGTCTACTTCGTCAGCCACCGCTCTCTCTGGTCACCTTTGCGATCCAAAATCGCCCCCACCTTCACCCTAGGTCTTGGTGTTACGGCATTCATGTTTCTGGTGACTTACGTGCCTCAAATGGCAGTCATGGCTCTGGTCGAGGGCCCAGTAGCCGCAATCAGCGCTGCCGGCCTCGTGCTCAGTGAGAGCTCAACGCTCACGAATGTCGGAGCACGCGCGTGGTGGGTTGAAGGGGCGCTCGTGGACACATTTGACGGCGTAAGCGGGGACAGAAACCTAGTCACGTCTTTTCACTTATGGAAAAATAGACACTCGTGTCCCGCAGCCAGACTGCTCTTGTCCTCCGCGGCCGTGAGGTCAAGCCTGGACACGACCCAATGCAGCGACTTGGCAAAATGCTCACGAGGCCTTTTGCGAAGTTCACTCCCACATCGATCATCCGTTATTTCATGTATCTGCCCTTGAACTTCGTCCCTGTTGTGGGAACAATTCTCTTCATCATGCTGCAGGGCAAAAGGACGGGGCCGTTTCTCCATTCCCGATACTTCGAGCTGAAGGGAATGAGTCGCCGCCAACAGGAGCAATTCATAGAAGAGAGAAGAGGCGCTTATACCGCTTTCGGTGTGGTGGCAACGCTCCTGGAAATGGTGCCCATCGTTGGCATCTTCTTTGCGTTTACAAATACCGTTGGCGCCGCATTGTGGGCCGCAGATATGGAAGGACAGTCAGCCATAGTACCTGAACTGAGAGATCAGGCAAAGGTGACCAAAGAACGAACAGAGGCTCCTGGCTCGTGATAGACATCACAAGTTCAAGAATGCCATTGGACCCTGTCCAGGTCCAAATTCCGCTTCACTACCATGGGCAAAATCCAGGACTTCCAACCTTTCTTCCGCGTTCAGGGAGGCCAAAGCGTCGGTGAAACCATCTGTTGTAAAAAGCGTCTTAATGTATGGCTTTCTCTTGGCTCCAATGCTACTTGGGTGAACTCGGAGCATGCTAAGTAGTTGCTGGAGCTCTGGACGATCTCTGAGCCGGTACGAAATGTTCTGAAGACCGTCAATGATGCACAATAGAAGCTCAGGACCGCTTCTGATAAGCTTCTCTAGTAATGACAGTGCAGTTAGCAGTGAGCTTGCTGAGCCGTCTAGTTTAGCAAAGTCCATATAGAGCGCCCCCAAGTCGATGTTTGGTTGATTTTGCAAACATCTTGACATTTGAAAGATCATAGAATAGGCCATGTTCAGAAGAGCCTCCTCTGGATCCTGTTCAGATGAATGATCAAAAAAGTATGCAATTACTGGCACGCCGGCCTTGCGTGCAACATCAAATACATAGGCACTCGTCAAAGTCACCCGAGAAGGTATGGGCGCTTGGAAAGGTCCGGAAATCCACAAGATCTTCGAGATCGGCTCTAGGAACCAATACTGGATACGTTGAAGTATTTCGAAGTTGATGTGTAGGTCTTGGCTATGCCTGATCAGGTCTTCCGTTGACTCTTGTATACGATACTTCTCTAAAGGTGCGGTGAGCTTCGACCAGTCGTACTCAATAGTATCTGGTGCAAAGGCGTCCGTGCCGTCACCTGAGATGGCCAGCATTGGACTTGGACTTCGTTGTGTGACCATATTTACCACTGGTATCAGGTGATTTTCGTATTCATACCGTAACTGTCGTTGCACTGTTTCGCCCAGTCTGCTGTAAAACTCGTCCTGAAATTGACGGCTCCAAGCCTCGAAATCTCCTACTGTAGGCACCATTTGGATCTTAGCTTCCGTGGCCAGCTTTGCCTCTTTTTCCAGCTTTTCGGACAGATTCCCGATTTCATTAGTCGCAGAATTGAGCCTCCTATCAATGTAGTCATTATCGAAGGCTCGTTTAAGGCGGCCCCAACCCGTCTGAAACCATTCCTTCATGATATCGGCTAGAAAACGGAAAATTGCGACGTAAAGCAAGGTGAGATAGCGCCTCATGAACGGGTTTCTGCGATGAATTTCCATTTGGCGGTGCCAGTAGGGGATTCGATCGCTTAAATCATCCAATCCCCTACTGATGGTATCTCCAATTTTCTCATATCGGGCCGACGCCTTGATGATAGATGAAAGGCTCCCAGCCAAGAGGGACACATACTTATCCCCATCAGGAACGCAGTCAAACATATCCTTATGATTATTCAGAGTACTGCACAGCTTGTTGAAACGACCTTTCCATCTTCCCAATTTACTTTGTTCCCGATCCGTTTTGATCTGATCAGCTGCCTCCGTTACAGCATTGAGAACGTCCTGAAGGCGCGGCGGAGAATCATCAACCTTGGATTTGTGGCCGTCTGGAAGGCAGTTCTGGAATTTCAGCCACGCTTGAGCAAGTTCACGGCTCGCTTTGTCCAGCGCGCGGTCTTCCAAAGTGCCAATGTGAACTGTTCCAGCTTGCTGTGTTTTGAAGAGATCTTGCCAGAGATAAGCCAGAGATTTTTTCCGCTGCTCCTCATCTTCATCTCCAGCTTCTTTAATGGCCAGAGATGTTGCCAGGTCATCTCCCGGGAATTCGTCCGTGGCTTTTCTGCTGAAGCTCCGAACAATCGATTGGCCTTCATCGTCAGTTGCCGCAGGGAGGGCAGAGATATCATGCATCTTGGAGGATCGGATCAGGCCAAGACAATGAAACAAGGATGACGAAATAAACGGAACGCAGTACTTTGGTGCTAGAGTTTTCGAAAAGGCCCCGCATCAGGTTGTGCACGACGTCCCAAGGTAATGTGTCTACGCACAAGCCGTCGACGCGCTGTGATGCTTGTACCCAGTCAAGTGGATGACGAGTGGGCCACAAGCAGGTAGTGGCCTGGCCCTTACTTATGGAGGAGGTCCAACGCCCATGTACACCACCAAGGCGCGTCCGATTGATAGCGTAGGAATCCCGCATCCTTCGAGCCTGGTGTTTACCTATCTAGGTGCGATCTGTAAGAGAATTCAAAAGCCTGGGTTAGATCGATTTCCATGATCAACAACGCTATCAATCGGATGCGCCCAGGTGGTGTGGGAGGCTGTATTTGGAAATCTAATCAGGGGTCCCAAAAAGGAATACTGACAAATAAACGAATGATAAATATAGCATTCGAAAATCTCGAAGAAAGCCATAAGCAGAACAAGGCCAGTGTCCGATGATCTGTTTGTTTGATAAGTTTCACTAAGCCCAGGTACTTTTGTTTGGCCTGACTTGGACTTTCTTGATAATTAACTGGATGTACAGAGTAGCAACGATTCTCTCTGGCAGCCTCTCGTGCTTCTTGGGGGCGGTGCAGAAGAAAGGATCGACTCCAACAGCTGTTTCTAGCAGGTAAAGCAGGCAGTGCAGTTTCGAAGAGATGCACACATGCATTAGCGCGGTAGGGGCGTGTTAGAGGCATCGAGATGCCAATAACATAAGTGGCTAGGACAATCGCGGCGTCCCTAAACTTGGGTTTCACTCTTGTACCTATTATGCCTACATGTTCAATAAGTCAATTAACAGCTACAGCATTTAACGAGGGGCATCACAGAGACGTTCAGTCTTTGCTATGTGACATGTCTTCTGACATCCAAATTAGAGCGTCTTCGTGAGCGGAAGTGATCGACAACCAGCCTCAGTGGAGATTGAGGAAGGGAATCACGTAGCGAGCTGAATGAATTAGGGGCTTGGCGTGGCTTTGGGGGCGCTTTAACTTCCTAGGTAGTCAAATTGAATATGCGCTAACGCTGATAGGTGTTTTGACACTTAACCTAGCCTGAAGCTGGATCCGTAGGGGATTAGTGGTCGCTGTGCTTTTTCAGCTTAAGCATGTTGAAAATTATCGCGCGCCCTGATCTATCTTGCATCTATCTGCCATCATCTTCCTGTTCCAAACCACATCCATTGTTGACAGTAATTGCCATCCCTTCTCTGCTTATGTCAATTGGCTAAGTCCGCCCAGAACGTTTCGTGATTCTATTATGGGCGAAGCGGATGAGCCAGTAAATGCGTCAGAATCGGCTTCTAGAGATCTTAAGGCGGACGGCGCCGATGTGAATAGCGATGGTACCAGCTTGCCGGCAACAGGAACACCAGAATCCAACACAGAGAATCAGAAACCATCCGCGCATAGTGACATTATTTACAAAGTCGAATGTCATGACAGACAGGATACTTTGGTTAAGAACTTTGAGTCTGATAAACCGTTCGACGATTTAGTGGTCTCTCAACACTCTTTGCAAGAGCAGAATGAAGTTACCTCCGATCTTACCAAGAAGGGAGCGATTTTGGAAATCGTAACGCATGTCAATGGCAGCACGCTGCCTGGTGCGTACACTTCAAATGACGAACACAATGCATCGCTGCCACGAACCCTGAAGGATTTCGCAATAAACTCTAAACGGCCAACAACGATGATTATCAGATCCCAGCTTCTGCTCAAGATGATTCGAGGAATCGTAACATATTATCCCCCACAGGAGCTGACTGGCGATACTGTTGCTATCGTAGAACCATTTCCGGTTCTGATGCATCACATGGATGAACTTGCAAACCTACTCAGCGAGCTCAAGGCTGAATGTGTCCAATTGGCCAACGAACCAAACCATCTGGTCCATGAGAAAAGCCGTCACCTCCAGGTGCTGCTTGGTTATCTTCAACCAGTGTTCAAGAAAGTTGTGAGACCTGCTATTGAAAAGCTGAAAAGGTCGACTCCAGTTGTGACATTTGATACAATTTGGTATCTATATCGGCCAGGAGCAGATCTTTACGTCAAGCTGTCGCCAAAAGCGGAAGAGAGAATCGGGACTGGGATTGTGATGCACATGTCGCCGGAGCGTGCAGATGATAGCCGTCGACGTGAAAAAGAGCAACCTGGCATGTACGTCAATTATTTCAAGCTCCAATCCAACGGTGTTACGATAGGCCGGGGCGGCCTGGCTCGGCTTATCGAGTATTTTGAAGGAGAGCGAGAGGTGACCGCACTGCCCATATACCCGGCTAGCTTCTGGGACAGCGTTGATGGAGGAGAACGTCGTCGAGAACTTGAAGATCGAGGCGAACATGTTTTTCAGATATCTCGAGATGGACATCGACAGATGAAGTTTACGGGCAACACTTGCTCGGAGCGCAAGGTCTATGTAAGCCGCTTGAAGACTCTATGGTTTCACGTGAGTGATGACTGACACCGACAGTATGAAAATGCATCTGTTCTTGTGGACGACGCTTCTGCACTCAGGTACATCAACGAAAAGGTTGATGTCGACTTTAAGACAGTAGGACTTCTCCGACATCCGTTGAATACACAAAAAGACCCACTGTGGGATACGTACGACAATATCTCGATTCGGAAGGCTTCCAGCCTGTCGAAACACCAGTGCTTTTTGATGCCACAACTCGTCTCTGTCTTTGTTTTGAAAGACAAGAGTTGGCGTGAGTAATCAGCCTCTTATCTCATCGAGTACTCACCCGATATCCTGCCCTTGAGAGACAATGCAAACGACCGATACGTGCATACTGACATTTGAGTTTAGATGTCGCTGCGATCGATAACCTTTCGGACATTCAAAGCCAAGAAGAGGTGATGAAGAGTTTGGTATTGGAAGACAGTAATATGGAAATACTGCAAGCAATATGCCAAGCACACGATCATGCGTGGAAGATCGAGTTCATCGAGAATAAAGGCGAAGGACAAATTATTCTTCTCCATGGACCGCCCGGCGTGGGAAAGACATATACAGTGGAATCCTTTGCGGTAGCTTCCGGTAGACCGCTCATCACACTGACGGTAGCGGACATCGGATTGGAAGACGACCGGATCGAGAACGAGCTTGCAAAATGGTTCTCCCTTGCAGAAATCTGGAATGCCATTCTTCTGCTTGATGAGGCAGACATTTTTATGGAAAGGAGATCGCGTGCAGATATACAGCGCAATGCATTGGTATCAGGTGTGTCCTCGCTCCTTAGCGCATATGGTCATCTTTAACTAATCCAGTTTTAGTCTTCCTGCGTCAAATGGAATATTTCAAGGGCGTCTTTTTCTTGACAACCAATCGTGTCGGTCATATTGACGATGCTTTCTTGTCACGCGTGGCAGTGATAATTGGCTACGACCCATTAAGCGATGAAAGGCGTGCGAGGATCTGGAATGGATTCTTTGCTAAACTTCAAAAAGACATGGAACGCCGAAAGCAGGAAGGATCCAAGCCAATCATCCAGGTCAGTAAGTATGCAAAACAGTATGTCCTTTACGACGAGGAGATCAAGGCGCTGGAGTGGAACGGCCGAGAAATCAGGAACGCGCTTCAGACAGCAATCTCACTCGCGAGGTATAGAGCTTCGAGAGATGCGGGAGGTACCGACGACCAGGTCGTGGATGTGGAGGTCGATCATTTCAAAAGTGTGATGCGTATGAGTAAGTCGTTTCGCGGATACATGGACAGCATCAGTAAGTTACCTGAAGCGGAGCGAGCAAAGAGGGCATGGGATCGAAACGACGATTTTAGGCATCATAACAGCGACCGGTAATAGTCGGCCTTTGCTACCTCGGTTGATCATCAGTTCCGTAGCACAGGGTAGATATAACCCTATAGAGGCTTGAAGAGCACCTACCTGGGTTTGCCTACGAGCCTTTAGGTACAGCAACATCGTGCGTCCGAAGTCTTGGGAGTATCGGAGATCAAGGCTGGGAATAATAGACCAGATGAATCGGAGTTCTTTGGCATCGAAATGCAGTCCGGCTCTGTATCCAGGGCGGTTGAGCGGGGCCACGTGATCTCTCACTAAGCGGGGTGGACGAAATGGAAGCCGGCGGGCTGGTAAAACAGGGGCCCATGATCCCGTCTTTCTGTCCCCTCTCTGTCTATAGTCAGTCTTCAATCATTCGATTACGTCCTGGCCATGGCATCATCATCTACTTCTCGCTGTCGGTACTTGTGGCCCCCGAACACAAGCTCAGTTTTCCGCAATCCTTCTCGACGGAAGCCTCGACCGTTACGCACTTTCGCCACCGCCGCATCAGACACCCCCGAAACCGATGCCACTCCTCAACTCCGCCAGGTCGCCTCGTTTCGAGACAGACTAGACTCGGGTCCATCATTCTCGGACTTTGTTGTAGCTGGCAAAGGGCCAAAGCGACGATCAGGAGCATTGGGAGAAATCATCGAGCCGGAGCATGAAGGGGTTACGCTAAGCCACGAAGATGCATTGAAGTTCAATAGGGAGCACCAAGGATCGATCGAGGGCATTCGCCGCACAATGGTTGGGCCTCCGGGGAAGCGCAAGGAATACACGCGATTGCCTGACTGGCTTAAAACACCAATCCCGACGAGCGATAATTTCAAAAAAATCAAAAATGATCTGAGGGGCTTGAACCTCCACACTGGTTAGTTGAGATAGCTGTTGGTCTGAATGCAGAGAACTTCCTGACAGGGATATATAAACAGTATGCGAAGAGGCACGATGCCCCAATATCTCGACCTGCTGGGGTGGCACCTCGAAATCTCGGGCTACCGCGACAATCATGCTTATGGGTGATACGTGTACGCGAGCCTGCCGCTTCTGTTCAGTCAAGACCTCCAATCAGCCCCCACCGCTTGATCCGCACGAGCCTGAAAATACTGCTGAAGCACTGTCGCGATGGGGTCTTGGCTATGTCGTCCTGACAGCTGTGGACAGAGATGACATCGCAGATAGTGGTGCAAGACATTTTGCAGAGACGGTGCGCAAAATCAAATGGAAGAGTCCAACAATGCTGGTGGAGGCTTTGACAGGGGACTTCCAGGGCGATACACAATTGGTTCGCCAGGTGGCTCAAAGTGGACTGGATGTGTTTGCGCATAACATGGAAACTGTGGAAGCTCTAACACCGCAGGTGCGCGATCGGAGAGCCGGATTTAGGCAGAGCTTAAGAGTGTTGGAAGCAGCTAAAACCGCTCAGAATGGCCTGATCACCAAAACCAGCATCATGCTGGGTCTAGGGGAAACAGAAGAGCAAGTTTGGGACACATTGAAAGGTACGTCTATGAGAATTACATGCAAAAGAGACCAGGGCCGATCACATTGGAGATGTGCCAAGAGACTATATACTAACTGGCGTGACAGAGCTCCGGAAAATTGGCGTGGATATCGTGACTTTTGGACAATACATGCGCCCCACCAAACGTCATATGAAGGTCGAAGAGTACGTAACGCCGGCTACATTTGAGATCTGGCGCCAGCGCGCTCTTGAGATGGGTTTTCTCTATTGTGCTAGTGGACCGCTGGTGCGTTCGAGCTACAAAGCGGGCGAGGCGTTTATTGAAAATGTCCTCAAAAAGCGTGCGAGCCACCGTAATGTAGCATTTGCGGGAGCCGCGCGAGAATTCAAGACTGTGGTCTAAAAGCATCCGCGAAGACTTCACTTGTTCTATTAATATTCGGGGGAACGAAATCAGATGACAGGCAAGAGGACCCGATCCTTTCCGACGGCACTTGGGGTCTTCTGGGCAACTTTGGTCCATTACTTACTTTCCCTGCGCCTGTTGTAGGGATCATCAATTAGCGTTGCTCCCCACGCTCACTGGTCCATTAGATGATTTGTATAAAACGGCGTGGCGATTGGGATAGATTACCTAACGGCTGTGTGTCATTCCGGCGACGCAGTAGAAGCATCTCGGTACCTTGAAACTGGAATGGGTCAGCGCATGGGGATAATGGCCTGCAGGACTCGGTACTGTAGGGCTGCATACACGAACGTGACGTTGGCGGCGTCGAAACGAGACCTGCATCAGTCCCATTCAAACAGCCTCACATAATCAGATCCGTCGGTGGCTGCATAAGGCGGTACTGGGCTTCAAGACGCTGGTGGCACACATACTATCAGATTCCTTGATACCCAGGGGCCCCGTCTCAACCTCTGCTTTTTCCGCCCTTTTCCATTCTTGAATATGATGCCTTATCCAAAGTCTACCTTCTGGGCGCTCATTGTGGGCTCCTACCCGTTTTGCGAGAGCATACCTTAGTGAATTCGAATAGAGATTAGCTCAAGTATGCTCCAGCTCTCGCTTGCTACAGCAAGCTTCTCGGGTGGATAATTGTATTGAGCCAATCCAATCGCAGTAGACGAAGCACGTTCAGTCAAGGGTTATAGATCCAAATTCCTGGAATGATTCACAACTCGGGGCTGGACGTGGGCGACAGCTTGTTGAGTCCACACGGTCATTGCCTTGGCTGGCAGTTGCTTGCGTTCCGACGCATGTGCCTATTCCCAACCGGTAAATGCTTGCAGCATCTCCCCAGGCGCGTCCGCTGAATGGCCTAGTACGGGCGAAAACGGCTATAATTCTTACATACCTTCCCTACTGAACGAGGCAGCATCAATTGGGGCAGTTGATGGCTTGTAACGGTGTGATTGGCGACAAGTCCTTGCAAAGATCCTTTGTTGTAGCTGGTCCTTCTCCACAAAATCCTGCGCTATCCATTGCACACGCTTGGATAGCGTGCGGGCGGCGCGGCTGAAAATGAGCGGGATCGGTCATCTAGCACGTGGAAGACACAGTTGATGGACGGCATCTCGCAAGGTTCTTTCCTAGGATTATTGCCGTAGCTTGGACGTTGCTAGCTTGACCAGTGGTGTCCGAGTCTTACTGGGCTCCGTCATTCGGCAACGAACCGTCAAGGAAGCCCGGTGATCAGATGCTGGGGGCTCCCGTGGTGAGCACGGACGAGCCCGGAAGTCGTGTGTGATAAGTTCCTTTAAGTGGCATTGACTTCTCGTCGCCTTTTCATCAAACGTTGAGAACCACTGTGCCTCCCTTCCCTTCTCTCCGCATTCTCCACGCAGATCGTTTCCATGTTCCTAGCTTGTGCGCTACTCTTTAGTCTTGATGCAAATTGCGCTCCGCCTTGACGTTACGAAATTGGGGAAATGGACAGAAATCTTCCATTCAATGACACCAAGACAATGGAGTGACTCAACTCTTGTCTATACTCATAGGCAATTTGAAATCGAGACTACTTCATACCCCGGCTCGGCTCCTTATAATTTACTGCAAAATAAATCCATCAGTCTTTTACGTTCAGTAGTTCTAGCCCTATATTTTTCCAAATCAGCTGTCAACAGTTAAATAAAAATGATGGCGCATTGTACTCATGCATACTCGTTTGAGACTTGATAGAGGACCGCTAAACCAGGTGTCCTCTATCAAGGTTGCAGCCTTCTACGATTTTTGATTCTTATACCTTTCCACCCCAAAGAAAAGAGGTTAATATCCAGCTAAAGTACCAAGGGTGCCCTAGTATCGAGTGAGTGAGGGGCTCCGCAACATAAATTTGTCCGCGCGAGTAGTAAGCACACGACCCACGACACTTCTTCTATGCCTGCCTTTTATAACCTTGGTCCTGTGGACTCGCTCTGATTATGAATTGAAATGTATCTTGTTCTATGCCCCTGGATGTAAGGCACAGCGTACTCAAGATTAAAGCCGGAAGTAGTCATGTCTATACTATGGATTTCGGGCCAGCTGTAGCATGGCTGGGACCAAGCAAAACCGAAGCGCAGACACAAACGGTAGCATATCAAAATGACGAGATACGAGGCTTTTGACAATACTTTTCCTCCTGAAACAGGATAGTCAGTGTCTTAGACGTCAATAGAAGTCAAGTGGTGATCTTAATATCTACTGGATATGGCCTGTACATTCGCGGCTGAGTCTTAGTCCTGACGAATGTTTCCTCGAGATTTACGCAAGGAAAACAAGTATACAAACACCACACCAACTTCAATACTTGTAGCAAGCTCCAGCCGCAACGAATGGCTCAAGCGATAGCAAAATCAAGCAGCTCCTATCGCAAGCGAGCCGAGCAGGTCGAGGATAGAAGTTGTATCTGGCTCAACATAATTTGCGGTTATTACGTGGTCGGAGATTTCTTGCAAGGGCGGCTAAGTCAGCGAAACTACGGACATAGGTGGAGCGCCAATTAGTTAATTAACGGAACAGCGAAGCGGACCAAACCTAGCTCGATGGTTCGGAGCGCTGGCTAAGCCTCTATCACATACTTCATTCGTTTAAGGCACCTGACCTTTACAAGCACTTGCGGTGGGTTCTGTTGGCATACGCGCATTCCTTCCCCCCCTTCGCACTTCATCATTCGAGAAGCCAGCGACAGAGCGGACGCAGCTACGTCTGTGCACGTTGGCAGGCAAAAGCTTCTAGCGCTGACCGTAGCCGTCCAAAGATTCGAAGTCGTCGCCAGAGTTTTAGACGGTCAGCTAGATGGAGTTGAATCCGAGTCGGTGCGGTGCGTCTAGGCACGCGCGTCAATGTGGTGTCCCCATAGACCATCCCAGTATCCGTGGTAGTGGGTCAACGCCCACGCAGAACTGTCGAGCGTGGCGGCGATCGCTAGGGAGGCGCTGGTTGGCGGTCGATTGGCCGATGCTGGCACTGATTTGGAAAAGTGGCTGCTGGATGGGCGGATCGACCCAGACGGCCAGAGACAGAGCCAACACGCTCCTGGCTTGACTAAGCGGCAACATAGGTATCTAGGGAAGGTTGTAAGGCCTCTCTAACCCTGACCCTAGCTCCCAGGGCATTGAAGCTTAGCTTGCCAGGCTCTCGCCTGTTCTTCCCCTCTTGCATGCAGGCCTGAAGGGCAATCCGCCATAGGCTGCCACCCTTCCATGACCACAATCAACCCGGCGTACCGACGACGTTGCGCGCGTGCTCGATTGCAGCGGCCTATCTGCACACGCTCGACGCCACTCCCCTACCAATCTCGATCTGCCTAGAGGCTGACCAGCATGTGGAGTTGGAGACTGCCTGCGCCGTACCCTCCTTACCTTTGCAAACCGCGCTTACTTAGACAGCCCTGTAGCCATGAAGCCATGATGTCCCGACACGGCCCGGCGCAATTTATCATATCTCTTTGCAGACCCATCCTTACTAGTCATCTTGGCGTTGCACTTGTCTACCTTACCTATAAACCCCCGGTGATGCCTACTTGAGTATCCCCCACATCTGAGCCTGAGCCTCCCCATCCACAGCAGCTCTCTTTGCCCCATATTCCACCACTCTTACACAAAGCAATCGCTCCATTCTCTACATCTTGGCGTCGGCCCAGTACTCGTAACTCGCTGCGGCCTTTTGCAGGCCCCGCTACCGTCACAGCTGGTTTTCTTTCTCTCGTAACGGTAACGGCCTCTGCCATGGACTACGCAGCCTATTATGCTGGTGCCCCGCCACCACCGTCCTTTGCCGGGCATTACATGAACATGGCTCACTTACCTCCAAGCCTCCACGAGGAGAGCAATGGATCTTCGCCGGTAAGTTTTGGCAATCTAAGCAGAAGCACGCTTTTGGCTCCCGGTCTGCGCCTGCTACCCCACTCTCTACCCTCCTCCACCGACTGTCTTCTACGCGTGCAGTGGCACGACACCGCCGTTAACATGTTTTCAAATCGTGCCCTTACTGACGATTTTGGCAAACACCAGGACCACATGGACCAACCCAACTTCCTCACCTACGATACGTCATTTCCGGGCTTTGAGCCGAACTCGATGTTGCCGTCAGCCTCGGAGTCTTCACAACAAAATCTGCCCATGACACACGTGGGGAGCGTCGATAGCGGGGTCGGGCTAGAGGTGGACGTCGACGGATCACAGCAAGCAATAAATCCTGCTACGGGACAACTGCTGAATGGCGGTCTCTCTCAGAATGGCAATGGACCCAGAGGAAGCAGTGAGGAGAAGGAAATGACCAACTTGACGCCAGCACAAAGTCGGCGGAAAGCGCAGAACAGAGCAGCGTAGGTTCTTCCCCTTGTTACTCCACCTGTCACTTTGAGCTCCTGCGCCGCGCATCTCGTGAGCGGGGGAGGAATCTTATTGAAACACCGTTCTCCACCGCAAGACGATTCACTAATAAGGATTGCCACAGTCAACGTGCTTTTCGAGAGCGTAAAGAACGGCACGTTCGTGACCTAGAAGCCAAGCTCACTGCTCTCGAATCCCAGTCCCACTCCCTTCAATCAGACAATGAACGTCTGAAACTTGCACTTCAGCGTGTTGAGACGGAAAATGAGATACTACGGGCAACTTCTGCCACCAACCCCCTATCGCTTTCTCTCCCGGGCTCGCCGAGTGGTGAAGAAGCCGACGGTCTCGTGAATGGGGAGAGCGGCAAAAGTGAAACCCGAGGCAAAGCGATTGAGAAGATGCTTGAGAGTGGCGAAGCTACACTCGGACCTTCGTCTTGGAAACCTAGAAAAATCGAGATCCCCGTAACATTACCCGACAAGGGCACTGCTGGACCTAACTCAGCAGCTAGCGCCAAGCCTTCCTCGCCATCTCAATCAGCTCACTTTCCAGGCAGACGCCTCGTTCCGTCTCTGAATGTGTCTAGGGGTATTATTCCGAACTCGAGTACTTTACTACCTGCTGCCAAGACATGGGATCTGATTTACGCGCACCCTCTTTTCAAGCAAGGTCTCATCGACATTGGCGATGTTTGCGACCGATTACGAGGACTGGCCAAATGCGACGGTCAGGGACCCGTGTTCGAAGAAAAGGATGTAATCAGAGTAGTTGAAGGTGCCAGGAGAGGTGGCGGCGATGAACTAATCTGATTGAAATGCGTGAACCAGCCGCTTTCAGCTGAACGCATCCTTAATCAACCCAAGAACCAGCGGCAGAGACGGTCAATGCGGTAACAGACACGGCGAGATGGAGAAGAGTCTGGCCCCGGTCGTGCCACGAAACTGTCTCGGGAAGCTCTGTTTGGTTCTGTTGTGATAGGAAAAATAGGAATCTGTTATGGATGGGATACCAGGATGCGCTCTCGTTGATTCCTTCCGATTCTACGGCAAATAATGGGGCTACGGGACCATGGTCATAATGAGGCGCCTTTGGATATATGTAACTTTCTTTATTTTTGCATCATTACCGGAAGCTGGTCTTGTACAATTCTCATGACTATCGGAACGGCATACCAACCCATGATTTTTCTTGGCTGACTATAGAGACATTTCGGGTCTTCAAAAGACACTCAATTGTATGAAATTCTGTTCTGCACATAGTCAATCCGGGTTCGGGAGTGTTTACGGTGCCCGCTCTGCTCCTTGTTTCGGTGAGGTTGGAGCTGTATATCATCAAATCAGATAATGCCATCTCATCTGATAGCGCCTATTAGCTGCCTTTTCCTGCACAGCTTGCATGTTTCCCAGGGACCATGGTGGTAGTTGCGTCATGCTGGACAGTTTCCGAGGCGCAGCAAGGATCCAAAAACCGGCGTGAGTGATGTTCAGGGCGGCCTCTACTTACGCAATGTCTTTGATATCTAAAGCTTACCACATCCACGAGCTTTTTGGGCCCAGATATTCCCGGCTTGAGTTAAAGGGTCGGCCGGATCTACACCTTTGAACGATCGCCCACAGTATCGCGACTATCGCTTGCAGTCCATTAAGCGGTGAGCGAGCTGTACCGTCTATGCAATGGGAATCCCTGGGCGACGGGGATCCACAAACAAGGAGTCCGATCCAGAATTGTGTGCAATGATTAAAGCCTCCAATCGGTAGGAGAAATGCAGTCGCACATCTGCGAGGATGAGGCGATCCGCGCCATGTCGTGGAAGGTCGAATGCATTGTTATCAGATGATTTGATCCCCCACCGCCTGGGAGGGCCACGAAGGTTTGCTTTTACACGCACGACCAACGTATGATCTGTTTCGCTACCAAAAGAAAAAAAGGCAGGTTCTAGACCGGAGGTCAGGGCACCACAGCTGGACACGAATTCAGCTTGGAGCTAGGCACTTGGGGAGATCGGTGCTGCGCAAGGGGTGATTAAGGTTGGAGGAGGAACACGGGGAGCATGACGTATCAACATACGGTGAGATTGATAATGATAATCATCCCGTGAGGCAACTGCAGATCTCTTTGTTTTTTCTTTAGAAAAAAAAAAGTGGATTGGGGGCGTTCGCCTTCAGGACCCTTTTCGAACATTCGGCATTTATCTGATCCGCCGATTGCAGCCTCCGACGGCTGGGACCGCCATCGCGGCGGATTCGGTGGTGGGACGATCCATGGCGCATACACCAACGGTGATACATGGCAAGGACACTTTTATTAGCGGGAGCGAAGGAAGGCAATGCAGGAGTCAGGCAAGCAGTAGACGCTGATTGCGACGGCGCACCGGCTAAATCTGTGGAATATGGAGGGGCGAGTTTCACGGTCGGTGCGATGATGGCGAGGGAGGACAGGAGTGGCATCCTGGATCTCGACTGGCAGTAGTTTCATGCCGGGATATTGCCCAAAACACTACATTCATTGATAAGGTTGAGCCATCTGCGATGCAGCGAGACGAGAGGATGATGCTCCTCGAGTCAGGACTAACGACGTGGACGCGCAAGATGAAACGCATTCGTCGATCTCGCACAATGCACCTGCTCCGGGCAAAACGTGCATAGAGTCGGGCTCGTGTTGTACGGTGACAAGATACTGAGGTGACTAGATTGCGCAGAGGCGGTGAAAATGTACTACAAAGCGCGGTCCGGGACACGGGAGGGCGAGAGGTTGGTTATCTATGGTATTGGGTATCACCGAGACGAGGCGGCATATGGACTGGAGATGGAACATTATTGACTGGATTGCGCTGCATCGCTTTCCTAGGATGCATATTGAATTGCGAGCGGTTCACTTTGGCATACTATGCGCTGCAGCTTCCAATGATCGTCCAGAATCCGTAGTCCCTATGCCGACGCAGAGGAAAATCCGTTGGAGGCTACGAAACCGCCCATACCTATATATCTTTGGCTCGCAGGCGGAAGAGAGTAATGTTCTGGAACAGAACTGGAGTTCTGGATTTTGTTACGACCCATAACTTGGCCTTATTCTTCCTTAGGGGTTTCACTCCGGACTGCTCCGACGAATTGCTACGATCCAGCCATCTAATCATGTGGCCTAATGTTGTCTGCATGGGGAATGCGGAACATCGTCACAAGAGCGGTGAAGCATGGTGCGGACGTAATTTCCGGAGGTGCAGCGTTGCCAGAACCTGTCTCCAGCGCGTGGAAGCGCACATGGGCGAATGAAAGAGGATAGGCTAGGCGACGATGCGTGGCATTCCCGCGACGGCTGGCGGGAGCTACCCATTCTTTCGCGCCCATGGATGCGTGAACTGAGAGCGTAGAGGACCGGTTCAGTAGGATCGGCCGGCCAGAAGCAGCTGCAGCGTAGATTGCTCTGCAGGTGGGCGTTCCCTGGCGTGCAGCCGTCCAGGCCACGCCTTGCCCGAAGCAGTTGGCGCCGGATGAGGGGTCTGAGCCGTCTGACATGTCAGCACACGGAATTTGGGCAGAGCAGGTTAAGTAATCCGTTTGCGCGGGCAGGACGGGGATCGGCAAGGCATGGGTGTCTCTTTATCTAATTAAGCGGGGCCTCAACCATGGAGAGCGATTCGTGACTTTTCGCCGCACGTTGTGCAACGCTGGTCGGATCGGCTTCCCGGCTTCTCGAGCAGAGGCCGGTGGCGTTCGTCGTGGCCCCAGGTCGATGGGGAGTGCAGTGCGCCAGCGTCTAAACGCATGCCGTTTTGAGGATTGTGTGTGGAACCCCGTATTCCTGCAGCCTGGTTGGCATCCGCATCCAACTAAACCGGCTGAGGAAAAACAAAGTGTCAACGGGACAAATTGGGAAATGAGCTCACACCGACTTTATTCCCAATCACTGTCGCCCTCATCGGCGATAAGCCGGGTTTGCCTGATCGCTCCATGACTCTGTCCTTCACGTTGTACTGGATATTGATCTTCGTCTTGGCGCTGTATTCGAGGATCTTTCCGATGGATCGCGCCGACGGACACTAACACCATTTCCATGTCTGCTTAGAACACTAATCAGCCTCAAAACAGTAACATTTTCGCGCTTCAGGCCAATTGAGCAGTAAATAACATGATACTATGGGGAAGCAAGGCACGCGTACGGTTAACGCAATTGCGATAAGTTTCGCTAAGGAAACATGTACGTACCTTTAGTGCTCGTCCGAGTTCCTTGCAGTTCTCGCAATGTCACTATGTGTTTCTTAATATCCCCATTCTTGTAGATCAATACGGTTGGCGTGTTCTTCTCGGGATAGTCCTCGATGCACATGTCGGCTCGAATTTGACAGAACTTGATGTCCCCAAATCGCGCTGCCAATTCTCTCCAAACTCCGATCAAGAGCTGGGACTCCACGTTTGTACCTTGGCTGGAGACTAGAAGGACCAGCACGAACGATGATCTCGATGCTTCGGTAACCTCGCGTGCGTAGTCCGGCTTCTGTAGAGGATAGACTTGGTTGTGGACGGAAGCTGAGGAGATGGTTTTGAGCTCGGCCAAACGCTTCTGTCTGGGGAGGGTGCCTGAGCATTGTTGACAACGCGAAATGCGGTTTGAGGCTCACCGGTACTCATTCAGAAAGCCATCATCTTCTTCCTCTTCGAGCTCTGCAAGCCCTTCCAGATCTTTGCCTTCCAGCCGGTTTTCGTGCGCGAGCCTTTTAGCCTCCAGCAACGCTTCTTCAATCATGGGAGTCGGCGATGGAGGCTTTTCTGGGATGACGCCATGCTTGCGGAGGATGTCATTCCTGTTCGCGTTGTTATTTGATGCCAACAAAATTGCTGTTAAGTCGCAGGTGTAGTACCACTCAGTGTCTGCATTAGGATTGTCCACTGGAACATTGACTGGCATGTCCATGATGCAGGAGACGATCTATTAAGCCTCTTTATACTCGTAGCACCTGCGGAGTAGCCGGAAGATCGATGCTCTTATCAAAGAATTTTTTCAAGCCGGCTGACGGCAATGCGTAATTTTTTTCCCAAGCCCGCATCCGTCGCCAAAACCCCGACACGTGATCATGATCCCGCTCCGTCGGGCCACGAAACATCAGCCTGCATACCTTACCCTGGAGGATACCAGATACTCAAGACGACATTTCGAGATCAATTGGTGCTCACTCCAATGCTTGAACCGGCTGTAGACCCGAGGAGGCCGTTATAGCATTAAACTCTGAACCAAGTCAACACAGAGGCAGACACCGAGCGCCTTGTCTGCGAATTTTGAGCGAGGAATTTCGACCAGGCGCACCTCTTGAAGTGGTGGCGCAGGCGAAATGAGCTACAACAAGAAGGATGAAGATGCAGACGGTGTCACAGTGAAAGTAGACCGTACTGCTGTCTTCCAAGAAGGTATGGCCTCCCGATCATCAGTCCGAGGTCCAACTAACGTTGTCTGGAAAGCTCGCGTCTTCAATTCTTCCCCGATATCACCTCGAAAATGCCGAATCCTCTTGACCAAAATTGCTCTGCTGCTTTTCACCGGCGAAAGGTTTCCTACAAACGAGGCGACTGAGCTGTTCTTCGGCATCTCTAAACTCTTTCAGAACAAAGATGCTAGCTTACGACAAATGGTGTACCTTGTTATCAAGGAATTGGCGCATAGCGCAGAGGATGTCATGGTCATCACCAATAGTGTGATGAAGGATACTGCTGTCGGCAGCGATGTTCTCTACCGAGCGAATGCAATACGAGCGCTGTGTAGGATAATCGACGTATGTTTCTATACATCCCGAGACGAGGCTGTGGTACTAAGTCCAGTAAGGCGCCTACAGCACAAATTATTGAGCGCCCTATCAAGACCGCCATTGTTGACAAGACGCCTTCTGTCTCTTCAGCTGCTCTCGTCTCCTCCTACCACTTGCTTCCCATTGCCCGAGACGTCGTTCGAAGATGGCAGAGCGAAACGCAGGAGGCTGCATCGGCGTCCAAGTCCGCTGGTGTCTTCTCCTTTGGAGGTGGCCAACATTCCCAGCTTGCTGCTAGCACCAACTACATGACGCAATATCACGCAATTGGTCTTCTCTATCAGATGCGGTCCCATGATCGGATGGCGCTGGTTAAAATGGTCCAACAGTACAGCGCGGCCGGTGTGGTAAAGAGTCCAGCAGCCACCGTCATGCTTGTAAGGTTAGCGGCCAAACTAGCCGAGGAGGACCAAGGCCTGAGGAAACCAATGATGCAGCTTTTGGATGGCTGGCTACGGCATAAGAGCGAAATGGTCAACTTTGAGGCTGCCAAAGCGATCTGTGACATGCGCGATGTCACAGACGCCGAAGTCGTTCAGGCTATCCATGTTCTCCAACTCTTCCTTACGTCTCCACGCGCAGTCACCAAATTCGCATCCATCCGCATCCTACACAACTTCGCATCCTTCAAACCTGACGCTGTCCGGTCATGCAACCCTGACATTGAGTCCCTGATCTCCAATAGCAACCGCTCCATCGCGACCTTCGCGATCACGACACTTCTCAAGACCGGCAATGAATCTAGTGTGGACCGCCTAATGAAGCAGATATCAGGCTTCATGTCTGAGATTACCGACGAATTCAAGGTTACCATCGTTGAGGCCATCCGCACATTATGCTTGAAATTTCCAAGCAAACAAGCTGGTATGCTGGCTTTTTTGAGTGGAATCCTCCGCGATGAAGGCGGCTATGAGTTCAAGCGCAGTGTTGTGGAGAGCATGTTTGATCTCATTAAATTCGTACCCGAAAGCAAGGAAGACGGTAAGTTGGAATGCATCAGTAGAATTGGTATAAGCTTATAATACCTTAGCTCTGGCGCATCTCTGCGAATTCATCGAGGACTGCGAATTCACAAAACTCGCGGTCCGGATACTGCACCTCCTCGGTATGGAAGGACCGAAAACGAGTCAGCCGACCAAATATATCCGCTACATCTATAACCGCGTAGTCCTTGAGAACGCCATTGTTCGCGCGGCTGCCGTTACAGCACTTGCTAAGTTTGGCGTCGGTCAGAAAGATCCCGAAGTCAAGCGCAGCGTCCAAGTTCTTTTGACCCGATGTCTGGATGACACAGATGACGAAGTCCGTGATCGAGCTGCCCTGAATCTGCGATTGATGGAGGAGGACGACGCGACATCTTCTAAATTTGTACGAAATGGTAGGCCAAGCATTGTGACCATCATGACCAAGCGAGATCTCACTAAAGCTATTCAGACTCCATGTTCTCACTTCCTGTACTTGAGCACCAGCTTGTTATGTACGTGACTTCGGACGACAAGGATACGTTTGACGCAGCCTTTGATCTTTCCAAAATCCCGGTCGTTACACGCGAGCAAGCAGACGCTGAGGACCGTACGAAAAAGCTGACCACGGCGACACCGACCCTCAAGGCTCCGTCAGCCGGACCGACCCCTGCGCTACGTACTGTGGCAGAGGCGGCACAAGCTGCAACAGCTCTTACCGAAAAGTATACGCAAGAATTTCAACGCATCCCTGAGTTGGCAACGTTTGGCGGTGTCCTCAAATCTTCCCCTATAGTCGAACTTACTGAGAGCGAGACAGAATACGTCGTTTCTGCTATCAAGCACATATTCAAGGAGCACGTGGTGGTTCAATTTGATATTAAGAATACACTTGCCGAGGTGGTGCTCACGGACGTTTCTGTAGTTGCCACTCCGACTTCGGAAGAGGACGAAGTTGCCCTCGAAGAAGAATTCATCATTCCTGTTGCAAAGCTCGTCAAGGATGAGCCCGGAACTGTATATGTCTCCTTTAAGCGTCTGGGAGGTGAAAATAGCTACGTTGCTACAAGCTTTAATAACGTGCTCAAGTTTACGAGCCGTGAGATTGACCCCAGCACCAATGAACCCGAAGAACAGGGCTATGACGATGAATATGAGATTGAGGAGCTGGATCTCAACGGGGCTGATTTTGTGGTTCCAGCATACGCTGGTAGTTTCGAAAACGTTTGGGAGCAAGCGGGCACAGGGGATTCCGCAACTGAGACACTGCAGCTAAGCAATATGAAGAGCCTAGCCGGTGCGTATCCACATTGTTCCATTACAATTCATGCGGCTGCTAAATGCTTCACGCAGAAGCCACAGAAACACTCACAAAGACTCTGTGTCTCCAGCCTCTTGATGGCACAGAAGTCACTCTTAGTAACAGCACACATACCCTAAAACTTTATGGCAAGACAGTCTCGGGTGGGAAAGTTGCAGCAATGGTTAGGATGGCGTATAGCGCGAAGACAGGCATTACGATGAAGATTGAAGCCAGAGCGGAGGAGGAAGGTGTTGCGGTGTTGATAGTCGGTAGCGTGTCTTAGGCTCGGCCATCCATCCCAGGATGGAGGCCCAGGGACCCCCCTTTCGTCATGTACGTCTGTATAGCGTTCGCCGTTCGTGGGACTCGGGAATACTGAGACCCGATTATCGATTTCAGTAGAAACCCATTTCACGTGGATGGGAGGAGTGCCTGGTCAAGACTCGTATCACAGCTCAGTAGAACGCGTCTCCAAACTGTCATATGAGAGAATAAAAGACGGTCTCATTCTATCCGTTGCAAGCAAACGTACTGCATCAGTCTCGAGCTGGTGGGATTGAGAGTCTCAGATACCGCTCGCTCTTCGATCGCTCACGAATCCTTAGCTAACCAGCGATTTTCAAGAACGAAATGAACTGAAGAAGAAAAGAATCATTTCTGCGACACCTTGTAGGTACTGCCGCTAATAGCTCATAGTCAGCAGAGGTTCTACAGAGCAAATGATAAAACGCGGTACAATGCGCTATCCAATATTAAGGATAGGCACGTATAGGAGATCTTGCTCGAAGAAGTGTTCACAAGATACGCTGTTGTATACGAACAGTTTCCATACCAGAAGTCCGTCCTATTTAAGAATGATAAGTGCAAGATTCTTCTCAGTAAACCAACTGAGAATGAGTACTTGGCCAATGCAGGGTACGTGAGCACTCATGAAATTATAGACTGATCTTGCGAGTACAGTCTTCAGACGATTAAAATTCCGTACGGTGCTGGCTTTGAGGCACTTCGTGGTTTCAATGCAGACTGCTGATGTGTATCATGGTACAATCGCCAGAGCTTTCCTAGTATTTGCTAATGGTTGCTTGCCCGCTTGCTGACATTATCGATGTTCAGATGCCTCCCAAATATGAGAGAAGTAAGCGAGAGTACGATTACCAACATGGAGCCAAGCGTGGATTGCTGTGAAAAGCCGGATGCAAACCTTGTGGGAATAGAAGATGGAACGTGAGCCAGATTGGGTCAAGCTGAGGGCTGTGGAAAGCGTGAGACTTGTATGAATTTGTGATCTGTTTGACCATTGCCAGACACGGTTTGGCAATATTTGAAACTTATGTTCGCCGGCTTACTCTGAAATTCTTTGTTTGGAGGTACATCTTAAACGGGCGAAGCATCACGATTAAGAGACAAAAGAAAGCAGTTACCTTGTAACATCAGTAATTCGAAGCTGAAATCAACTACCTTCTGGCACTGATAGTGCTTTTACGTTACGCCGCGCGCTTCGATTATGGAGGAGACATCCACGTATATGGATGGAAGATAGCGAGATGGTCTAAAGCCAGGAGGGCGCTCATCGGGCCTCGTATGAATCCATACTGCGTTCCAAGGGAATATCAGACAAGTACCATTGCGCCGAAGCCTCGGTCGCACATACAGTGCTGCTCATACAGAGTGGCACCGAGACGCCCGCATGACAAGAGCATTGCAATTGATCAATAAAGCACACCGGAATGCAGGTGGGGAGCTCGAGCTGTTGATCAAGCGAACCCAATTTGGATTGGTCGGTCGCGAAGACGAGGATAACATCGGTGCCTCAACCAAGTATTTGGGCCAGCCTGCCGTAGAGGAAGGAAAAAAACCATACCTACGAGGGCGAGGGGACGGCAAGATGGTGGAGGTGGCTAGCATTCAGCCTTGTGCTTCAAGGTAAACCCAAAGCGGAATATGTAATGAATGGCGTCACCACGTTTCGGTGCATCAGTTGCCTTGCCTCGCGTATCCAATATCGCACTGCCCGCAGCGACAGCTTTCCTCCCGTCCGCTCAACCTCTCTGGCAGACGATGCCTAGAGGCTTGCCGCCAGTGTGCCTGCGATGCGCGCGAAAACAACATCATTTGCAGCCCCTGTTATATCTTCGCCCGGCATATCGAAATCTCCATGATTTCAGAAGGCTATCCCAACATGGCCAGTTCGAGCCCTTGCGGCCTCCCTCGCCCTCCTCTCTGCCCAAGCCCAGCCAGTCTCAACGTCCACCTCGATTGCGGAAATGGCTTCGGCGCCTACTCTACACCTCTCTCGCCGTTGGCGCTATCTGGTACCTTGACACTCGACTGTATGATTCTGTCCTCACCCGCTCTGGCCGTACCTTCGTGTTCGGGACCATTGCCGCGCTGGACTACAAAATCAACTTTCGAGCCCACCCACCCTTCGCCAAGTCCATCCAACAGCTGCACGCGCGCAATGCTCAAATGCTTTGCGACTTGCTATCCACCAACGGGGGGCTCTACCTGAAAATTGGCCAAGCAATTGCCATGCAAAGTGCCATCCTACCCCCGGAATTCCAGAAGATGTTTGCTAAAATGTTTGACGATGCGCCACAAAACTCATGGCAGGAGGTCAGGAAAGTGGTTGAAGAGGACTTTGGCAAGAGCGTAGAAGACGTGTTCGGGGTCAGCTTTGAGCCAGCAGATATGCACGCAGGCCGGAAAGGCGTTATGGAACGGACAGCGAGGGCAAGCGCAAGCGTTGCACAAGTTCATTGGGCCCGCTTAGACGACGGGAGAGAGGTCGCCATTAAGATCCAGAAACGGGAGATTCAGAGACAGGTTGGCTGGGATTTGTGGGCATTTAAGTGAGGAGCTTTTGACGAGTAATCTCGGCAAACATCGATCTCCTTAGCTGGCCGGATGCTAATTGACTTTGTAGGGTTGTAGCACGCATCTACACCTGGTGGTTTGATATACCCATGTACAGCCTAGTCCCATTCATAACCGAACGCCTGCTTCTCGAGACTGATTTCCAGAATGAGGCCCAGAACTCGGAGAAAATGGCGGCGTATATCGCTGGTGAACCGCGTCTTCGTGGGCGCGTTCATATCCCGCACATCTACCATGAGCTTTCATCTCGACGTGTCATGACTGCTGAATGGATCGAAGGCGTACGGCTTTGGGATAAAGAGGGCATCACCAAGCCTTGGCATGGTGGCTGGCGTCGTGGCTCGCCAGGCTGTCGAGGCACTCCTCTGGACCCACCGTCCCCAGCAATATCTAGTCCCCCAGCTCCCGGTCCGAATTCTGAGCGCCTCAAACCCGCGCGGACCCAATGGAAGGGTTCGCGTGGCGATGGCGGCTTGGGCTTATCGTTGTCGCAAGTCATGCAGACTATGACGGACCTCTTCAGTGCGCAGATGTTTCTTTGGGGTTTTGTGCACTGTGATCCCCATCCCGGCAATATTCTGGTTCGACGACAACCATCGGGCAAAGCAGAACTGGTTCTTCTCGATCATGGCCTTTACATCTCCATGTCCCCGACCTTTCGGCTACAGTATGCACGGTTTTGGAGAAGCCTGATGATTTTCGATAACCAAGCTATCGGCGAGATTTCGAAGAGCTGGGGGATCGCGGCGCCAGATATCTTCGCCTCTGCTACGCTGATGCGGCCTTACGAGGGGGGCGACGGCAGTACTGCAAGAGGATTGAGCAAGGAGCTAAAGGGCAAAGAAGCCCAAGAACGCGCATATGAGATGCAGATGCGCATGCGCAAAGGAATCAAGCAGCTTCTCGCAGAGGAAGAAAACTTTCCACGAGAGCTTCTATTCTTGGGAAGAAATTTGAGGATCGTGCAGGGGAACAACCAGTTTCTCGGGTCACCTGTCAATCGCATCAAGATCATCGGCACATGGGCCAGCAGAGCGCTAGCCGAGAGCAGGAAGCGATCTTGGAGCGAGGAAATTGGAGGCTGGTGGAACCACGCCAAGTTCAAGGCCGTCATGTTTGGAAGTGATCTTATCTTCTGGTGGGCCAAGCTCAAACAGTGGGCCGGGCAAGGCATGGGGATGGAGGATGAGTTGGAAGGGAAGATGAAGAGCATGGCCAAGGACTTTGGTGTTGACTTGAATCATGGCATTTTTGAAGGATAAATAAGACTTGTCGGAATGGATAGAAATGGAGCTACAAATGTCACTCCGTACTAGATGGTTAGGCATGTTTCTGGGCTGGTCTCATCAAAAAGGCACTAAATAGCCGTCTGTCCTTGTATATCCCATCCAGTCGCCTCGCATTTCGAAAAATTCCTGCACACAAATGCTCCGCTGCCGCAGTCGTCAGCATCCTCATCGTTACTACTCTCCTATTTCTGAGGAGCCTTGTGACTTTTCTATAGAGGCCGAGGCCGATCCTCATGTCTTCTGTTAACATTGCTCTCAGTCTTTCTTTTGACAGTCCGTTGATCATAGGACAACGCTGTTCGGAATGTGCCTATACTGATCTGGCTTCCTACATATCTTTCCGTGGGCAGTTGACGTTGATTTCTGGCATTGTTTATATTTCTTGTGGATGTTTGATCTTGGCTTCCTGCCTTTACCAGTGGTAGCACAATTTTCTCCAAAAGCCCGCTTTCTTGTGACTTTGTCCTACCATGAGTGCGCATATCTTCCATGAAGCTTGTCTTCTTGTGTGGAAGTATTACGATTTTGAATACCTGGTAATAGGATTAACCCTTTTCTTGGCCTATTCATTCCTTTATCTCATCAAAGGTGTCTCTTATCTCACCATTGCTACTGCATGGCTTCAGATTGATGAGGTGCGAGAATAAGCAGGCTGCTTTGCAAGCCTGGAAAATATGAGCATTCAAATCTCCGATGTCATTGACATTTATTGTGGCAAATTGGACCGAGGTGATGTGAGAAATGGTGATATTAACCGTTATTACACCCCATGTTAAAATCTCCACGACAGAGCATCTTACAGACAGGCCCGCTTCATACCACATGCGGATGAACAAGCAGCATGATAAGAGTTAACCGGCACAATTAGTCCCAAATGAGCGTCAGATACTATCACAACAGGGCAAGGTGCCAAGATCTCAGAACACGGTGTCTAACCAACACTCAAAAGCGAAGAGTCTCTCCACGAGCAACGCCAAAGTCTGCTCACACAATCAATACAATCTTGGCCACAATTAGACCAACGCCGATTGCCATTAACCACAGGATGGCATGCATGTCGTACACGGACGAGGCGAGGCTTTGGTTTATGCTCGTGGCTGACGCCGTCGATGCGCTGCCAGTACCCACGGAGCTCGTACTCGTTGCGGTCGCTTCGTCGATCGCCTGCTCAGTAATAGCTGTTGTGTAGATACCCCAAGGTAGCTTGACAGTGGACGCACCGTCCACCGGCGTGCCACGGATCGGAAGAGCTGGATTGGAGTTTCCCGGGTACGAAGGCCAATATACCATGCTCGAAACAGCAAGTCCAGAGCGTGGTTCGAGCGTGGGAAGGACTCCATCTGAAAAGGTGTCAGTTTGAGATTGGCAGATGAGGGTATTTGTGCATTATCGAAGGAATTATGAGAGCAATCCATTACCAGGGTTGACGGCAGGAATGGCTAAAATCATGACCAGGAGGAAGAAGGGGGCCATGGCGAAGATTTGTCAGACAATGGCACTGTTGTTCGTGGTCGGTGGATTAAGACACTTGGCAATGCATCAACCTGATACTCGCTGGTTCTGAAGCTTATGTTGCCAAAGTATATAGTACTCGGTCGTAAGCACAGTAAACAACTTCAAGTACCAACGATTAGAAAGATTGAGCTTGGCTGCTCGGAAAGGCAGCATTGGGTCATGTACATGATCTGCTCTATCAAAGCTTCTTCCGCTGTTGTCCTGCTAATCTAGAGAGTGAGGGAGAAAAAAACATCTGTTCAGAGCAACCCCGAGTTATGATCGATGAGCAGCCACGAAACGCGTGGTCAGCATAGCTCACTCACCACTGCAAGGAGCAAGCAACCCTTGCTTGAACTGCCACGCTCTGACGCCCTGCCGACATATGCAGCAGATCACGAGTTCGATTTCCAACCAAGGGGTATGTAAGAATTTGTATCAAGACTAGCAGCTGGGATAAAAGAAAGACTCGACGGGCGTGAAGAATGCGTGGAGAGAAGGACTTTGACGCACAGACGTTACCAAGAAGCCTGGCCTGACTCTTGCACTCGGCCTGGTCAGAAGGTATGTCGTGATTCGTACATTGGATACCTATTTACATGGATGTAAGCCCTCGCCTGAAACCGAATGGGTCTTACAATGAATACAGATCTCGCTCCAAGAATCTTAGATCTTGGATAGGGAAGCGAATCCTCGTGTTGGCTACCTAGCACGGCATATTTTTTCCTTGAGGTGCCGTATACACACGGACCACCAAACTCATCCCCCGATGCCAGGAGGCTACCCAGGTGAAAAGGGGTTGCCAATTGCACAGCAATCGTTTGCAAGACTATTATTCTTCTATATCAGAACTCTTCGGAACAACGAACTGACCTTAGTGATAAAGTCTTCACTGGCATTCCCTAACCTCGTTCACTTTCCAACGTGCTCGTGGCATAGCTTCTCCACCCGTAATCCAAGAGAACTTTGGATAATCAGATTAAGGGATAACGAGCAAGGTCAGCCATGCATGAGGAGTCACACTTGGACACCTCTCTTTTCCTTCTCATCACCTGTACTGCATTCGATGAAATGAGCCAATGGTCCCTGCCTTTGTTAATGTATGTCTGTTGCGCATTGTAGGCGAATCGATTGTGACGACGGCCACGAGAGGTTCCGTCAGGCAAGACAGTGAGTTACAAGGCCTCCACGATAGGCCCGTGATATGTCTTCCTGGCTCGGAATATGTAATAAGCTGCGCTGATCATGGCTACAAAACCAAAGACTAGGCATGCGTAGTTCATATCAGCCGGCGTCACTGGTAATGCCGGAGGCCAGAAGGCGAAGAAGAAAATGACGACAAGATAGACGCAGCCGAAGGCATTGATGATTATTCCGAAAATGCCCGGCACGTGCCATGGGCCCCAAACTAAATGCCCCTCTCGTCCTGGGAGATTCAGATCCGCATCGCTGAGTATCTCGTCACTAACTTTGGGGGCTCTGATTGCTCCCGAACTTCGTCGCCAAAGCAGTAAAAAGCATGCCATGAAATAGGAAGCATACAGGGCTGCCAGCGTAAGCGATACTACATCGTTGAATGCGACCGGAGATCCGATACTGATCAATCCGATCAGGATTGAAAACGCGACCGTAACGACGATTGATCGCTCCGGAATTGTGGTCCGATCATTAATCTGGGTAAAGACTGAGTTCTGATATAGTTGACTTGCCTGTGATGATAGGACTCACTTTGCTGAAAAAGCTCCAGCCTGGAACACCTCGATCTCTGCTGAAAGACCAGAACTGCCTGGATCCAGCCGCGACACAGGAGATGACCAGTCCAAGATCTAAGATTATGATGACCGCCACCATTACTGCGGTTCCAGCGACCGAATTAGTGGCTTGAATGAAGACTTGAACGAAAGGAAAATTGAATTGCGTGTTCAGTATTTCATCGATGTTGCCCAGGCAGAAAACGACGGCGATCATGGCGCCCAGTCCAACAAGTCCACTGAGCACCAGTGATGTGACCATTGCTTTTGGTACAACTCTTGCTGCGTCACGAATTTCTTCACTCATCTGTTTCTCTTTAGCACAAAATTCTATGCAGGCGTTAGAGGTTGCGAACATGGTAGATGCTATCGGCCCCTTGGCTTCGGTGTTAGCTGATACAGTCCGGGTATATATGGAAAATGATAGCCTCACCTAGGAAAGTAAAAGCGTTGCCGGAAAGCCCAACCATGAATGATAGACCTTGGGTCTTCCATCCGCCGGCATTGATGAAGGTATTGAAGACGTCCCTCGCCTCGCTATGTGGCGCCAATCGTACCAATGGTATCAAAATAGCAAAGAATCCGATCACGTAAAGGATGAGGAGGAAGACTTCAACTGTGGACAAAGCTGGGCCAAATACAGTGGTAACTAGTATCGCAAATGCGAGCGCGGCATAAAACAGCAGAGTGCTATGCCACAGCTGTGGAACGTAATTAGGGTCCACGAGCAAAATGAAGTCTTGTAATAGTTCGCCGGTAATGTATGCTGATGCTGCAATTGAAGTCTGCCAGCCCAGGACAGTCAGCCAACCTACGCACAACGTGTTAGCATGATGTGCTTTGAGCTTGTCATTATGGGAGTGTCCGCCATGCTAGTTAGGACTGAGACCCATACAAAGCAGGTAGTTGTTCGCTTTTCCATACCGGTGACATAACTTAGAAGCTTTTGAGATGAATTTGGGGCAAGAATCGAAACCCAGTGGTATTGTCCCCCTGCCGTAGGAGCCCTAGACTGTCATTATGGCACTCAGTCAGCACTTCTGGGGACGACCTACAATGAGGCCAGCTCGGCCAAGGGAATGAAAGAAGCCAAGGTTCCAACCCAGACGAGAATGAAACCGTAGACGAGACCTGAGGGACCCCCACTTGACATCCGTTAGACAAGACACACCGTGATTATACCATTAGAAATACTGACTTTTCGTAACCAACTCCGAGGAGTCTAAGACTTTAGTGTCAAACCAATGTTGGTTCCGAAGAGAGACAGAACTAACATATACGATCCCAACCATGTGCACAATGTAATGCAGCTGAATCCAATGACGGACGCAAAACCAAAGGTTCGCTGATGTTACCAAGAAACTTAGCAGCAGCCCGTCCTCTGATTCAGATCACTGTTATCAAACCTTGAGTACTGGTTTCTTGCCTGTACGGACGAGGTCTGTTGCATCTCGTGACTGGCTCAGCGGAAGTGCTTCGGATGCATCTGCCTCATATTTTGTCTCTGCCGTAGAAGAGCCCCCTTGCAACTCATCTTGAGACATGCTTTTAAATGGAGAATCCTCAATACTAGCGATGAGTGTCCCTTAAAATGACGGCAACTGTTGATTCTTTAGTCAAAGATAACTTCTGCAATGTCGAAAGGTCGCGTAGGAACAAGAGGGACCCAGAGTCGATAGTGCCACACCCTCAGGGATACCATGTCAATATAGGCTCGCATCCTTCGTTGCCTCCCAAACGATCACTCGCATGGAACATGCATAGAGTGCGTTAACGCACATCTAGCGCATTTGAGAAGGTCTAGGACGCGCACCGAAGCAGTATACCGGCGCTACAATGGACCCTTCATACCTAATTAATCCATTTTCGTCCGTAGTGTCTGACATTAGCTTTTATTCAAGTGGAAAAACAGTCCGGTGAGAACCTTGCTTTTTTTTTTTTTCTTAGCACAGAAGCTGGGGTAGACGTGCTAGCCGAAGGCCTGCTTCCTGACGCCTCAGTACTTAAGCTAGTTAAGGAGAAGCGCAAGTGCGAGAAAAACTTGGCGATTATAGGGCTGGCTCGGGCATTCGTCGCTGTAATTCTTGGTCCATTCCCCCCCTTATCTACCTTACTTAATTGATTTGTCTCCTTCTTTCTTTCGCTGCTTTGCCTATCTCGCTGCTGCCAATCCATGGTCATTTGCATTCTTCGAAGTGCATCTGCCTCTCCCGTTCTGCAAAAGTCGGAGAGGCGGGGAATCTCTTCCACGGTCAGACCAGCTTGCTGATCTCGCCCCTTGTCCTTGGGCTGGAAAACCCTCCGGCCGTTAGCATGCAGACTGTCAACGGATGTCAAAAGGCGCGTCCTCAACATCAGTGGCTAATTGGATTGAGTGGCAGCTTGACTTGGCTCTGATCTTGCAGTACACAAAACTTTTGTCCATCCTGGATATTTACCTCCTTAGAACTACCTAAGTTCAATGGCTATAGTTTTGGTGCGGAGCCCCCGATTTAAGTCTAGACTATTAGTCGGATATACGGTGCATGTGCACCTCCTTAGTCCAGAATCTCTTCGGATACCGAAATCTCTCACATTGCGTATCATCTATGTCATCACTCATTTCTTTACGCACGTAGATCTGAAGGCTCGTGACTTGGTATGATAGATAGGCCCGCAAAGACGCTTTCAACTGGGCAGCTACAGATGGCCTACTCGACGAGCTGCCCAGGTTTGCTGAGCGGCCTCGAAGTTGATGGGCAATATTGTCGACGACCAAGCGCAGTTTCTCACCATTCGACTCGGTTCATTCTAAAAGCTCGTGGCGTATCTTATCGCTACCCTAGTGTTAATAAATCCCGTAGGCGTACTCCAAAGAGATCGATGTTCAAACTGGCGTCCGCCGCTGAAATGGATCGATTGTCAGACTCGGCTTCGGGCGCAAACACCACCAATGGCCTTTATGCCTCCTTTTTCTTATCTGATTAGCATAATTAACATGTGGTCTCTTCCCCCCGGGATAAATGATTCGGTGGGAACCGAGGGTTGATTGCGCCTGGCGGTGGGTCATGTCTACAGGCCGTTACCAGATCGTTCCTCTCTGCCCGCTGCAAAGACGACACTACAAACCAAGCTAGCGAAAGGAGATTTCCCAAGCCGGTGAGTCAGACAACACACAGAGAGAAGCAGAAGAAGTTGTAGCTTCCAACAAATTACGATAATTGTTACTCTCCCGTCGGGCCGAAACGAGCTTTTATCAGCGACACCATGGTACTGGTTTCTTCACACTAGGCCATGGGTGCACCTGGCTACAGAAAGAAGCATGCAAGTTGTCGACGACGCAGAAAAAGTCTCTCGTGTTTGAGATAACACAGCGATGTGCCGATCAGCCTACTGGCAGAACGTGCTTCGCATTAATTAACGCAGGAAAACAAATTCTGGACCATAGTGTTGCAAATTGTAAGCTCCTTTTGCTCCCAATTACTCAACCGCATAGCCATTACAGCTCTGTCCAACGTTCGTCCATCTTGGCAGCGCACAAGAGCCCATGGAAGCTGCGTTGCAATCTTCAAATACATCACTTCGCTTGCTGCTCTTCTGCCAAGAGAAGTGGAAGACACTACCATACCTATTCGGGCACAAATATGAACGCTCAGGCCCTTGGGGTGAGCCGGGGCAACCATACCGTCTTAGCATCTTACCCTTAGAGTCCCTAGGTCTCGGAATGGCTCGGAGACAGAACAGGTATCAATTCATCCAAGCCTTTTGCCATACATGTGCACGACCACAGCGTCGACGATAGTCACGGAAATTTCCTGGCCTTGTCCCAAAGATGCTGAATGGGCGAATTACTCTTTGTAGGCGGTGAGGACGGCTTAGCGGACAAGATAAGTAGGATGAGACACAACGGGATATAGAGGAAAATGTGGACGGTGTAGAAGACGAGAAGAGGGGAGAAAGGAGAGAGAGGAGCGAAAAGGGAAAATGAGGAAAGAGCAAAAGCATGAAGATTTGATATTTCTTAGTAGTGTAGAGCATTAGGAGGCGATCAAAGCAATGTCGCAGGCCCCATGCCAATGGAAGAAGCGATTCGCTGACATACTGTGCCCCCTCAACGATTTTAAATTCATGCCACCATCAAAAAAACAAGACAGCCAAGAATTTTGAGAATCCTAGCTACAAGTCCAGTGAAGGGGTTCCGACTGGAAATCAAGACTTTCGACCCCGTGTGTAGCCGGATGCGCGAGCTACGACGTTCTCCCTTCGTGAAAGGCAGGGATCCTGCAGGTGGGCAATGGTCGTTGGGTCGTAATAATGACTTAATATGGATAAGTACCCCATTTTCATTCGTATAAGTTGTACAAAAACAACAACAAAATGGAACGTTCAATATCGTATTCCTGCTCAAGGGTGTGACCGATATTGGGAAGGGAACGAAATCTGGCCTCGAAGATACAGCAAGGGAGAAAACAAGGACAGATAAGATACTGGAGAAGATGCCGAGAGAATTTAGCGCGAAGATCAATTTCAGACAAGGCAACGATTCTATTGTGATCCTAATCCTTGCTGTCGAATCTCTTCAAGGCCTTCCACATTTGTGACATGGCCTAACTCGTTAAAATTGCCATTGCTCCCTAGTCCCTCTTCCACAATCCATCTCTGATGGTTCTGATACAAGATTCTGCACGCGTCCCCAACAACCAATAGACCCGGAGGCCTGCTTCCCTCTTCCTCGACGGCAGCACATACAAACTCTAGAGTTGATCGGATAACCCTTTGATCCGGACAGGAAGCCCGTTCGACGATAGCACAAGGTGTCTTCCAAGGCCATTTCCGCTTCGTTGCCGCTGGATGAATTGCCGAAACCAAATGTGCAGGCTCATGAACAAGCGCAGTGACCACGTCACTCAATCGATGCAGTGCCATCAAGAATACACATGTTCTGCTCGGAACGTACTCAGGACTCTCAGTAACTGCACCTTTCCTTCCCGTTCCCGTCAGAACCAGTACCTGGTCAGCCACGCCGCGGTGAGTAGGCGGAATTCCTGCAAACACGGGTCCGCTCAAAGCGCTCGTAACTCCGGGGACTACGATGACCCTATCGCCGTATCCATGCTCACGGAAGAAATCGAATTCTTCTGCACCGCGGCCGTAGAGGTACGGGTCTCCCTGTTTCAGCCTGAGCACAGTCTTGCCTTGGTTCATTGCATCCAACCCCACATTCAGCAGCTCTTCCTGCGCATTGTCTGCGTTTCCAGGGAACTTGCGGGCAATTTGGACAGGGGTGCGGCGGGGAATGAGACTGATGACGCCTTCTGGTACGAGCTTGTCCGCAAGAACGAGATCCGCTGCCTGAATCGCTTTGAGTGTGGCGGTCGTAAGCAGATCAGGATGTCCTGGGCCGGAACCAGCGAGAATGATCAGGCCTCGGCGCTTGGGGGTTAATGCAGTGGGAAGATTCTGGTGAGCGCTTGTCGCTGGTGTGAACGCGTTAGGATTGGGGGCCATGGTGGGTGGTGAAATTGTAGAATAGCTTTTTAGGACAGCATCTATATCCGCGTCTGACAATCTGGCGAGTCTGGCGAGCGGCCAGTATTCGCAGATTTGAGCCAACCAACGCATTCGCCTGTTTCGAATAGCTTCGACATCTGCGGGCGCAACGAGTGAATTGAATGCCGCCGTTTGACCTTCGCCATCATCTTCTTCGCCAAAGTCGCCGGACATGGCAAGCTCTGCTGCATGGTCTTCCTCCCATATCCTCCGTCGAACCACTCCAAGTCTTTCGATGCCAATGCCAAGGTTTGCAGGAAGGACCCCTGATAGCTCACGACGGATGCGCGATGCCATCTTGCACCCTCTACCAGATGTCGTCACACCTATCTGCAAAGGTCCATCCGAATAAGTGGAAAGTAATGTGAAAGTACAAAGATTGGGCGCGTCGGTAACGTTAACGGGGATGCGGAGACGGCGACATAGTGTAGATATATGCGTACCTAATCACGAGAGTAATCAGTCAACTCTGTTTTGAGATATGCAGATCTAAAAAGAACCTACTCTGTTTAAATTTTTGACCGCCCGTCACAAAAACGGCGTCCACTACTCGATCAACCTCTTCCCTTCCCAGCATTGTCAGGTCTTCGTCCCGAAATCCCCTATTAATCCATTGGACTTCGCCGGTATCGATCTTACTGGTAAGACCATAGTGAAGCTCTGATGACTCTTGCGGGGTAATAAGAATTGGCTTGGCACCAACTTCGAGGGATTTGCTACAACGTGCGCCTGCAACTGGATTTGAACCAATAACGAGGTGGACGTGAGAAGCACTGTGAACAGCTGTAATCAAAGCTGGCAGCATGCTCCAGACTCGATAATTGCCTCGGACTCAATCCAAGCTCAGGCTTGTTTGGTGATGAGATTGCGATTAAACGCAGAAAACAAAGAAAGGCTTCTGCCCTCGATCAACCGTAGTCTAGAGTTTCGTAGTCTTGGATTGGGGTATAGAGGAACAGAAAAGCACATTCTGGAAGATGGAAACTCATCGTGCCAGAGAACGTTACATGGTTATCTGTAATGTAGTTGACTCTTTCACGTAAATTCTTTTACAAGGATGTGTGGTAGAAGCACCGGGCCGATCACGGCATCAGGCTAGTCCCCGCGCGCCGCGGAGATCTGTTGCGCGTTGGTGTAGGTATGTAATTCGCATTGCCATCCATACCAGCAACATACTAGCACTGCTTCTCAATCGTCAATATCTTATTTGTATTCAAAATGACAAAACATTAGGTACGGTGCAGTATCTTTCTCCGAGAGCTATTAGCGAGTATGATTTGCCGGTCACCCACGTTCTATGAAATTTCCTGAAAGTCATCGCGGCATGGCATCATGAAGTAAGCGACTGTTATCCTCATCGGTCCAGAGTCCTGCCCGATACTATTCAGTCCTGTGGGCTTCATTCTCTTGAGCTGGTTTTATGCCGACCAGAGGTCTCTCGGGCGAGCAACCTTGTAAGCGGCCCATCAATCGTACTCATCCTTGACTCGTCTCTGACTTTCTGTGTCGATGAAGCTTCCGCGGCTCCTTGTACTTGTTTTCCTACCAAACATGCCTTTTCTTCTCCGCGAGGACGAGTATTGTTTATTTATGGAACCACCTATGCAGAATAACACCATACACAAGAGGAAGCAGAATAGCGCAGTCCACGTAAACGCGAATGCTTTCACACCAATGCTAGCTTGCTGCCCAGCCTTTCGGAAGGTATCGCGACCCTGGACGAAGCACGCACTAAGCGACGTAAGCATCAATTCGATACGCATCGTGATCACTGTGTTGAATTCGGGAGTAGAATAGTACACTTACGTCATAAGAGCTGCGGCGATGCTCTGGAAGAAGAGTGCAATGCCCACGTTCAAGCCAGAGATGTAATTTCCCAACCTACTGCAAAGTGCTAGGAGCCCTGTGAACAGGGAAAGGACAGAGAAGAAGAGGGCGATGAGGTAGAATGCAAACATGAAACGGCTAAGATAGTAATAGTGATCTGATCCGATGAAGTCAGATGGTACACCGACGGTGGTGCCAAAATCGCGTGTATTTGGTGGAGAAAAAGGTAACGCGGGCACTCTCGATCCACAGTTGGTATTGCGCCCATTTACGTCCACACCGCAGATGGAAAAAAACGTCCATCGCGATGGATTCCTTGCCCCAGGTATTCCATTTGTGCTTGTCTGGAGGAAGTATATCTGGTTCTCTGGATTTGTTTGGGTTGTGCCGGACAGAACAACGAGAAATTGGAGTAGGATGCCACCAGCGAGAAGGAGAAGAGATGCAAATCCAATCATAGGTCCTGTCAAATATTCATTAGCCATTCAAGAGGCGAAGTTCCTCTGCTCATCTTACTCGAAGCAGCCATGTCGAATGTGCCAGGGTGCTTGTTTCACGTCTGTCGATGAATCGGGGGGCGCGATGGAGCAACCCAGAGAGCTGCACGACGGTTTAGTACGGAGGCTTCGTGCAATGCAGACTGATGAGCCAGATGAAACATGCTACACACCAAGGCTGCAGGAGAGAGCGAGCATGGGGGTAATGAGGGTGTGGCTAAGGTAGCTACGTCACTGTTAGCACAAAAGAAGCTCCAAGCTCCAAGCAAGAAATCCTGCCTCGGCCCAACGTCATTCCTCAACTATGGGACTTTTGCAATACCTCTTGTCACAAAGTAACAGGTCGCCCCATTCCATCTTCATGTGACGCGGGATGCACTGTTAGCTTTTGGAATGTGCCATCCGCACCCCTTCTCGCTCTTGGATAAAGCCTGTCCCTTTGCCTCCACTGAGGCTGTTTGTTGAGATCCCTACCCAACTCGTGGTTCTCGCGTAAACCTGCCGGGTTAGCCACAATGGCGTGTGCAGTTTGGAGCATCTAGGCGTGTGCGGCGTGCCAAGACCGTTTCTGAAGGTCATCCCCTTTCGAGGCTTATGTCTAACAAACAACCATGTCTACCGCAATATGGCCGCCTGTCATCCATGACGAACTATTCAAAGCGGAAGAAGCCTCGTTGGTACGAGTTGAATACCTTACCGAGGGTAACATGGAAGTGGCTGATTGGACTCCACCAGGCTCGAGAACTGACATGGCTGTTGACTGAGATCCAGGAGACTTTGAGGTCGCTCAAGGCGGGTTTGGAAGAATGCGCCTCTCTCTTGGCTCCCCAGGAGCCTGGCTCAACATTAGTGCTGTCCTCCCTGCGTTCCGAAAATCTCAAAGGCTTCGTCACGCGTGTTGGCGCTCGCATTGTAAAAGGCGTATGTGGACCGACCTGTTGTAACAGGCAATCTACTCAGCTGCTGTTTAGGATGTCACCCTCAAGCTTTCAAGTCTGAGGCCTCCGCCAGGTTCTATAAGTAACCGCTTGTCCATCTCTCAGGAGCCAACAGCTGCGACTTTGGTACTTCAACAGCTCTTATCCGTACGGACGCTGATCAATGCGTGCCTTGACGTAGTAGATGCATCAATATGGACTGGCGACAATCAGAATGCCAATTTCATCTCCGGCCAATTGCAACTGCTTCACGAGAACATGCAAGAAGCTCGGCAGACACTCAAAGGCGGCTCCAATGTCCAGAGACCGTGGTATGATGATCCTGTCGATGAGAAGGTACCACAACGTGACTCCGTGCCCATTGATCTTATCTCATGAAATCTCACTTGAAATCTGATTCGCGTCTTTGGGCTCACTACTTTCCAGGCATTTAACCCTCATTTGCCGCCATATCTATCTTTCCACCTAGAAATCTGTGAGGCAGCTTTACTGCTGCAGGTCCGTACCCTGGAACCAACGAATCCAGCTACCCAGAGCAAATCGTTGACGGGCTTGAGCATTCGCGAACAACTTGCTGTTGCTTTGGGTGGTACCAAAATGCCAACGCATGATGAAGCTCACGAAGTCTTTAAGTATAAAGGTGAGGAGGTCAGAGTGAAGGAAAAGGTTCGAGTAGATAGTCAAGACCCTAGCTTGATGGCTGCCTTTGCCAAGTTGAGTGCTTTGGAACACACTGTTGCGCTGAGCCGAAAAGCGCTTGACGTGGTGATGGGAAAAGAAGATTGATCTTTGCATGTCTTTGTGGCTCAAGGCGCTATTTCGGTATATACATCGATGTACTATGTAGCCGCCGGGGCTCGTCCAGTAGCGCAAGTCACGCCAAGCCCCAACCGATCCCGACACCCGATTTGTAAACAAGTAAACACAGCAAGTGTAACAATAACAACAACAATAATAGCGCTTCCACCTTAAGAGTGCTGCCTTTCATCTTTTTGTCGTGACCTGGGTAGCCTTCTCCTTTTCCCAGCCAATCTCACTCCTGCGCATTATTTTCTTATAATCATGGCCGATCTCCCTGAGAATGTTTTTCAAGGAATGGAAGCCCAATACCAAAACGCTATTGGGGCATTGGGGCCACAGCCCAACTTTCAGGCAATGCATGACCATGCTCGGGGGCTGGCCACGGGGCTTCAACGCTGCGCAAACTTACCCAGCATCCAAGGGCCAGCGGTCATTGCCCAAATCATCATCGCTCATCTACGCACACCACTCAATGAGATCAACGCACGATTGGATGTAATGGACACACGACTCAATGATATGAACACCCAGATGACCGACGGATTCGACCGAATGGAACTGCATCAAACCGCGAGGTGCGTATTTCTTCGGTATACCAGACAGTGCTAACATCACGTAGCGATCAGAACGCCATTGCGCGAGTCCAAAACTCGCTCCTCACTGACTACAAGGGCAAGCTGATGCCTCTCGTCGACCCAACTACAAACGAGGAAATTCCAAATTTTCCTGCGACGCCTTTCGAAATCGACAACCTCCATGCACAGGTTCTTAATCCGCTGCTAAGAGCACTCAAAAAAAGCACTCAAGGGTCTGTAGACGACAAGAAACAGCGTCTTAGAGTTGCAATCGGTTTAACACCAGCAAGAACTGCGCCATGAGAGCCACGTTATTCCTGTGTTATTTCGGTCCCCAGATACGCATTACAGTACAGAATACAAGCACTGGCTTTTGCGACTGGATTGTTGTGGGCTTTGGATAGTGGTGTTTTACATAGATAATAGATTGGCGTACTGTTTTATCAAAGCAGCGAAACATTCATTCCAAAAGAAGCCAAATCACCAAAGACTCAGGCTTACTGTCGTAGTCTTGCGGTGTCCGCTTCTGCCGTTTACCACTGTCGAGGGACATGGCTAAGATAGCCTAACTAAGCTTGACTGGTTCTTAGACTATGACAGATAAGATTGATCTGTCTTTGGGTGGAGTGCATACAGACTTGTGGCGTAGTACTATACGGCTGAAGGTTGAATCTGAGAATGCTGAAGAGAATACAGAGGTCCATTTCAAAGGTTTTGTCTCGAGTGGAGACTTCGCGGGTGATACACTTCAACCCAATATTTGTTAGAATTTCGACGTTATGGCCGTATTTCTACCTTGGGGTGCAGAAAATGGACCAATTACCAACTAATAAATTAGTGGGTATATTCTGTTGGAGCGCTCCCCGAATCAATACGCAAACCTTTAGCGCGGGACAAAAATTTTGAGATGGACCTCTGTACCATGCTGAGATCCATAATTCTCTGAATTTGGGTGCTATCACAAGCAAGAGTACAGTGAGGCCTATAGCACGGAGGTCGACGAAGATTCTGGTCCTTAACGCTGCTTGTGGAATTGGCAGAAGCAAAAGCACCAGAGCTGGCGTAGAGGGTTCACAGCGCGCCGTATTCAATAGTGTATGTGCAGACGGAGGCACACTGAATCCATTATCAATAGAGTAGTAGCAGCTCTCAAAAAATTTGAAGAGTGGGAAGCTGGGCAGACTGCTGAACATATCTGCAAACCACAATTTATGGATCGATCTGGAGCTTCATTTCCCCAATCATGCGTAGCGCGCGCGTCTCGCTTCCTCAGCCTCAGATATCCACGCTTACAACACGTTCTCGGTAAACCACGGAGAAAACACTCCTTGGATCCACCGTGCGAGACACTTGAGTAATGCCAGAGCTTTATAGCAACCAAGAAGTGTGGCCGTATCCCCCACGACACCCGGCACTCGCACAAGCCCAACACTTGTTCCCCTATCAACCGCAAACAGCACATCCCATCGTGAGCTCTCGACCACGAGCAGCGGCAGCGTAATCATGCTCTTGCTGTAGTTCTCGTTTTGTGATATATTCAGGAGGACGCGCAGTCCTGCAAAGTGGGCCGCCGCCCATACCGCAAGTTGGGGATGCGCAACTGCCCCACCTGGCGCCTTCGTCTCAACACTGATAGCGATGGGCTCATACAGTAAGGGCGCGTAGTCGATGTGGTTGATGGTGTCGCTAAAGGGCGGATCCTGGTATTTGAGGCAAGCCTGGATGCGCTGCGAGATGGCTGGGTCTGAGATTGTCATTGCGTAATCCACCATTTTAGCCTCGAAGAGTTCGCCGGAGATATTGCGCGGGACTAGCTGAAGTATGGGGCGGGCAAAGGTGATATTATGATATGTGATGCTGGTGGATTACTTGCTCCTACCGGTGGTCGTCGTCGTGGAAGAGTAGGAATAATGCTTGAGCGCAAGGCGGAGGACCTGAGAGTGCACGCTCTCATTCCATGTGATCTTGCTTGGGGGAGTCGAGATGTATTCGTGGGTACTAGAGATGATGTCGAGCAACGCTTCCATTTCGCTTTCCAGGCGCGCGTCGATTTTAGAACACGTTTCGGCTGAGGACGAGTAGGAAGAGGTAAAGTTGTACGAGTAGAGCTTCGGGATTCCCTTACAGGCGGCACGGACTTGATTCCATGTGCTGTGTCAGATCTTAGATATACTCAGATGCAATGCGGACAATTGGAATCAGCTTGCAACATGCCGTGCGTACCTCAATCTCCACAGGCAGGATGCCATGACCGGCCTGCACGCTGTTCAGCTCACGAAACAGCTCCAGCACATCTGTAGGGATAACAGCTTCATCATCTAGCATACGGGAGCGGATTGGCTTCTCTGCCATAGCCAAATTCGCCGTTATCTTGACGGGACTGCGCAACCGTGACTTCTTGCTTGATCTGGCAGACACATCTGTCGATGACGTTGCTGTCGAGGACTCCGATCTCTTTGACTTGTGCAGCACGGGAAGGGGTTCAGCAAAGAGATTTTGGCCGTACGGGGACTGCGTTGGTGGATGGCCGTTGCTGCTATCCAGCCCTGGGTCCATGGTCTGCTGCCTCTGCAAGCGACGAGCCTGCAAGGGCGAAAACCTGCTAGTACGAGTTGCTCGAGGAGCAGCCTCAGTGTCCGTCATCTCCTCTTGTTTCCTGCATATTTTGTCTTTTTGGACGGCAAAATTGGAATTCCATCCACGGCCTCTAGCGCACGTCGTTTCTTCAGGCTTGGTTCATCTACTTCCGTGGCGGTCGGATCGTGTCGCTGCTTTACGGTTGGCAGTTGTTGTGAGCTCGAATCCCCCAGGACGACACCAGCACTGGCATCGGAAACATCAGACAGTCAGGCATTTATAATTCGATTCCGTCTGCTAGTCATCAGCGTGGGCAGCGCTGTCGAGATATAGAAAGGGTGCACATTAAGTGCAGAAGAGGGTTCACTTCAGTTTATCAAAAGGGAGTCGTATGAACCGGCCGTCATAAAAGGTTGTTGATTGTTTTGGTCGGGTCATGGCGGAGCAGCGAGCTTAGTGTCTTCTGCAACGTACGATAAGGGGCCATACATGACAAAGATACGACAGAAAATCAACTTGTGCAAAGAGTGAGGGCGTTTTGGAAGATATTATACCATATTTCTATTAGTATACTAGTAGAGGTTGCTGGCGTTGAGCGGTGTAGTTTGAGCCACGGCATTTTCGCGGGGCCCGGGGCCTAAAAATACACCTTACTCTTATTTGCACCCTTTCTTAGCATTTGCGTCAAATCACGGCTACCAATGTGCATATCTACCATTGGCACTGAACCGGAATCTGGAAACTTTTCAACAGCAGGGCGCGCCTCGGCATCTGCGGTGGTGGTATGCTGCTCCAACGCTCAGCATGTTTTTGCTATCCGTCATTGTGGTTGAAATATACAATACCAAGCTTCCTGTTTATGGAGTCCTGCTCGCGTTATGGATTTCGGCTGTGTGCATGATCCCTTATGGCAAACGTAGATGCATATTAGCTTAACAATTCGGCCGAATCTATCGGTGGCCATATGTTTGCTAGTAGACCGCTTGCAGATACGGTATTCAAAATTATGTTGTCAGCCAAGGTATAGAACATTGCACAGGACCCGAAGCTGGGGCATTACTTGTAAGTGCCCTCACGAATGGTGTTTGCCGCTTAAGGCATTGCACCCGTACGTCTACGTATTTCCGCCACCATCAATCCGACGTGTTCAGGTCCTTGGCGCTCTGATACAAGCCGGTGCAACTTTCTGGGTGCTTGGCAACATCAGCAATGTCTAAAGTCACGATCAACTAGATGCATTTAGCTGCCCCTGTTGTGGAAAATTAGGACGCCACATTGTTCTTAGGACTACGCTAGGTCATATATTTCAACATTAATGGGCGCACAACTTTCTCTTCTGTTGTTTTATGGAAGCGCCTACACTCATCTAGCCAATTTCACAATAGCCTCCAGCGTTTTCTGTTGGATCGGCGCTTCGATGCCCGTGATTACCTGGCTCTTCTACAAAAGGACGGAATAGACGTTCTGGAAACAGATTGATTGGCCACTGATTTTGGTTGGAACATACGACGTTGCCCCAAATTTAGGACTGCTCAAGCTGGTTCCTCATGAATCTGCTGTTCAACCGTCAGGTTTATAAGCGCTTTTTCACGTGGTCATCCGGCTATAACTGCGTTCTTGCTGCAGCACTGGACAGAGCGATGCACTGGGTGGAATCTTAATATCTTTTTTGTATCAGCCATACCGGCGCCGCATTTCCAAGCCAATAGGAAAATGGCGTATCCCAGAACACGGACGACGGCGATGGGACACCATATTTGAATTTGCCGGCGAACAGTACGTTTAGCCCAGCTAAGCGAACGTGGTTTTGAATGTGGACAAAAGCAAGGACGGTTGAGCAGATTATGGTCTTCGTTTACTGGGCGTGAGATTCATGATAGTGGTATGACATGGCATTAAACCATCCTATAATCTTGCGCTCGTTTTATGCCTACTTTCCACATTCAACTTTTGCACATGTGGGAGAGAAGCATAACTGGGCGGAAACATTTCTGGACCGAGCGTCTTCTTCATGACTTTACCGGTGCCAGTTTTGGGGAGCTCGCCTTGCATGACTCGCAAAAGTGTAGGCATTTTGTACCCTGCCAAACGCGACCTGAGATCCCATCTGAACGACTCCAATGTCAACAAGGTGCCGTCTCGGCTGTGAGATCTTCTCCACTGTTCAGTCAACTCCTCGTTCTGGATCGACACAAGAGCAGCGACTCTTTGTCCGAATTCCTCATCCTCGACTCCAACAACCATTACCTCGCTAACGTATGGCAAAGAGAGCACTTCTCTTTCCACGTCAAGCGCCGAGATTTTATAACCGCCCGATTTGATGATGTCCAGACTCGCCCTTCCAACTATCCAGTAGTACTTTCCTTCCCTTCTGACAATATCACCAGTCTTGTAGAAGCCATCCTCGTCATGTGCCCGTGCTGTTGCCTCAGGATCCCCAAGATATTTGCTAAACATCCATGGACTCTTGACCAGAAGCTCGCCTTCACGGCCTTGGTTTAGTTTCAACTCAACACCAGGCACTTGCTCTCCGACAGTCCCGTCGGGAACTTGATCATCGCCCATCACGACCTTGAACACAGCGCCAATCTCAGTAGCACCATATCGTTGCAAAATCCTTTTTTGCAACAAATCCGTCCAAAAATCGTTGATGGGTCTCGGCAGGGCACTGGTCCCACACAAACACGCACGAAACTGTCGGGCCCCCTCCACATACTCTCTCCTCACATGCTCCTCCAATTGTCTCAGCTGGCGTTGATAATGCCTCCGCATGCGCATGTACATTGTCGGCACGCCCGAGAAAAAAGTGATCCTCTTGTTCGGATTTTTGGCACCCTGACGCCATCGCTCCCAAAGCCAGGTTTCGTCAAACGTACCACCACGGAATTCGATAAGAGAGCCTGAGATAAGGAAAGGGAAGAACATGATGCCTATGCCGGTTGCATGATGCACAGGAAGGAGATGAAGGATTGAGTCCGATTCGTTGAGAGCGTAGTGGTCGGCTATCGCGAGAGCACCGTCAAATGTGTAAGCACGTCGCATCACACTGCCCTTAGGAGGCCCTGTTGTGCCAGAGGTGAAAATAACTATTCCTGGTGCATTGTCGTCGAGATATTTGTTAGACGATAAGGTAATGTCGCGAGGTTCGAGCGCAGGTGCGAAAAGGTACGGGAGAATCGGTATAGAGCGGAATCGAGGGTTGGTGGTGCTGGTGATGTTTGCTTGAAGAGAATGGCCAAGCTCTACGGCTGATGAAGCAACGAGGACTGCAACAGCTTTTGATTTGTTGACGAAGTATTCGGCTTCATGAACAGGCAGAACGACGGTCATGGGGACCACCGCTGCCCCCAAAGCAAGTATTGCCAACACAGCACAGGTGAACTCATATCCACCAGCCGCGAGCACGGCGATGTAAACTTCTTCGTGGTTTCCTAGCGCTGCTCGCGTCGGATCGTCAAGCTGCTCTTCTATGCTATTGCGGGCATGGAGGACATCAGTGAGCAGTTGGAGATGGGTGCATTCACATCCCAGCCGGACATCTCGAATGCATGGCTTTGGAGGGCGACTGCCGGCGAGGCGTAGAAGACGATTGAAGAGTCCCTAAAACCGACATTGCGGTTAATATCCTCAGATCGCTTCGACAGGTGTGCACTTCGAGATGCATTCTTACATGGCAAGGTAGAAGGTATTGGCCCCGGTGTGTCGGCACGAAATTGGTCCGATCATCCATTTCTTTCCTCCTTTCCGCTCTAATTCAGTTTTCTTTGCCTCTCTTGATTCACACAATCTGCCAAATCTCGTTCACGCCAGAGGTCAGCCCGCGAAGAGAAAGTAAGAATTACGATGTCACATCAAATCCGGTGCCGGCCATTCAGCACCTCGCATGATATCCGCACGATTCCCCCACACGATCGGCACCTCCCTGGCGCGGGGCACTATCGGACCAAGGTACCTCCCCAGGAGTGCTAGGTACGCCTGAGGTACCAGAAGCTGGTCTGTCGAATTCCAGATATTGGAGGCCTGCCGACTGAGGCAGATTTGCATCGACAACGGTATGATCGGAGCCTGCCCAGTGGCGCGGTGCAATCTCAACATTCATCGTACCAGTGAAATCCTCCATATTCGAGCCCATCTCTAATAGAGGATGACATTGGTGCAACGTGTAATGGCAATGGATTATCTGCACATTCCCAACAGAAAAGGCGAGGAGCTGTGCTACTCGTCCTGTCTGGACTTTGCGCTGAAAAGGCCGCTACGACACGTTCTCCTTCTATACTTGCGTTTCTTTCCTCGTTCATTACGGACGTTGGAATCGTCAATTGCACGGGACCATTTACCACGATAGGTATGATTTTTCCATTGCCTCAGGGCTGTAGAAATCTGCTTGAGGAAGAAGGCATTTATATAGGTGGCTGGTCCCTCAAGCATGTTTTGATTCCAGCAAAAAAAGCCCATTTGAGCGGGATTGCCGGGGACGACGTCAAGAAGAAGGCATTCGAGGAAGAGGACTGGACCAAAGAAGAAGAAACCAGACTCAGACGGAAACTCGATCGACGGGTGCTATTGCCCTGCTGTGTCGTCTACTTCCTGGCCCTGTTGGATAGGGCGAATCTAGGAAATGTCAAGATTCTTCAGCAGGGAACACCAGATTCGCTCAAATCGAGTCTCAATCTACATGGAACACAGTTCAATTGGGCTGTATCAATATCCTATTTTGCAGTCACAGCATTGCTGATACCGTCAAATCTACTCATGAAGAGGATCTCTGCCAAACGGTATTTTCCTCTTGCAATGGTATTGTGGGGTGCTATTGTCATGACCTTCGCCGCCGTTCAAAATGCCGGAGGTCTTTTCGCAGCCCGCTTTGTGCTCGGAATCCCCGAGTCTGGCGTTGTACCTTGCTGCATCATGTATTTCAGCTTCTGGTACAAGCCTTCGGAACGAGCTTTCCGCATTGGAGTCTTCCATTCAGCAGGGTCTCTCGCGGCAGCTGTGTCCGGATTTCTAGCCCTTGCAATCGACAACCTCAATGGCAAAGGTGGACTCAAAGCGTGGCAATGGGTCTTTATCATTGAAGGTTCCGTTCCCATTGTATTGGCACCACTCCTGTGGTTATGTCTCTTGACATTTCCCGAAGATACGAACGCCCTATCGGATCGGGAGAGATATATCGCAATCAACCGATTTGGACGTGGCTCAGCCAGACGGACTGACGCAACATGGTCCTGGTCTGCATTCCGTAGGATATTTGCCCGTCCCTCCACGTATGCATTCTTTATCTCATACGTCTCACTGGGCGTTGTTGCCTCCGCTCAAGGGACTTTCTTACCAACTTTTCTTTCAAATTTTCTTCAATTTAGTGTCTCAAAAAGCAATTTGTATGCTGCAATCTGTAAACTCACCATCATTCCGCTCTACTGGTTCTACGGACTCCACAGTGATTGGACACACGAGCGAATGTGGCACTACATCCTACCGGTCGTAATTGCAATGCCCCGGTATGCCATATGGACATATGCGTCTTCGCATCCGGCACACACCATGTCAAATATTTCTCTTTATGGGCTATCATACCTTGGTCAAATGGTACAAATCGGTCAGCCAATCCTGTTATCATACCGAACTGCTACACTCTACGGCGCGTGCGAACAGGCTGTGGGAGGTGCGGCGGCTGTTGCTAGCGGTAGCATCGCTGCTATTCTAGCGCCGCAGCTTTATCCCGAGCAGCATGCGCCAGGATACTTGCCTGGTTTCAGTGCCACTTGCGGGCTGCTTGTCTTGTATGTCATAATCCTGTGTGTCTTCAATGGGAAAATTTCACTGACCACTCGAATTTATAGATGCATCATGAGTTATGTAACCCTTCCCATTTGGCTTGAGTGGGAAGCTACAGATCGGAAGGCGAAGACCGGTCATGCACTCCCAATGCAAGCTGTCGCCGATGCTGAGCGCGCTCAGGTGTGTCAGAATCAGGCTTTACACGAACCCGCGTGATAAACGGACGTGAAGAAGCGACAGAGTTGGAGAAGTGCAAAGCGGTAGCAAAGGCTGGCATGAGTAAAGAACCAGAGCACTGCCTTTAATGGATACGACGTCATTCAATTCCGTTGCAGTCTCGTTGGGGTTGACATCGGATATGGAATTTACCTTACAACATGAAATGATAGCAATCCCCTCATCTCAGCTGTGGACGTTCATATCTTAGCTTTTGCTGGTCTACTCGTCTCACGTCCATGTACGTAACTAATGCGTCCAAATTTTTCCAGCGCCTCACCCCAAAGTTCTTCCCTTAACGTAGCATACACGCCCATTTTCGCCTTTGGTGCAATCTTCCGACCCAATTCAATAGCGGCGTCAAGCATTTGATCTGGCTCTGCGACAGCATCGACGATACCATCTTTCAGGGCTTCTTCACCAGTCCAACGATGTGCTTCTAAAAGCATCTTACGTGCAACCTGCCCACCAAACTTGAGACGAGGCAAGGCGCCAATTCCGTGGAAGTGGAGACCCAGATCCACAGGGGGCATGGAAAGGAAGCCTCGCCTTTTGTTCATTATGCGGTAATCGTGGCAAAAGGCAAAAGGACAGGCGCCGCCGAATGTATGCCCGGTCAAAAGAGCTATGGTCGGATACGGGAAGTCCAGCACCGTTCTAAGCAGCTAAAGGTATCATCAACCGCCAGTCTCTCCTGACACGGAACCGTCACGTGTAAGCTTACAGGATAAAACCCATCCGTGTTTGCGTAAGGGTTTATGTCCGTCTCGTCTAATTCCAAACCCGTGCACCAGAATTTGGCATCATCCCCCTTCACAACGACGCATCCTTCAGCTCCGGAGCCCAGACCTCCCAGCTCCACCTCAATGTTCCTAAAGGCTCGTATCAATTCTTGAGCGAACGCGCGATTGATACGATTTTCGGGAGGCTTCTGCAGCGTAATGACGAAGACTGGGCCATGGCGTGTAACCGAGAGGTTTTGGTAAGTGGCCGGCATGGCGGAGGTAGAGCGGATAGGCGATGATGCCGCTGGGGAGGAGATACGCACTGAAGAGGGCGACCTTGGAGAGCCAGGTCATGTTCACGCAGGCCAACGTCAGAAGAACCGTGATTATCTCTGCAGCCGGCCGAGGTGAAGTGACTCGGAAAGTAAGCGAAGTAGGTACCGGGCGTCCGCCAGGTACTTGTACCATCTCCTAGGACCCCACACTGTTGATGTTTGGGAGTGCGGGGTAATTAGCGAGGGGCACCGGCTTACTTACCTTTAGGAACTGCGCCAGCACATCTCCCTACCACGCCAGTCTTCGTCTTCTCTCCACCTATACCCAGGTAACGTTCTCTTGGGGGTATATCTCCGGTTCTCTTTATGCAAGCACATCTCTAATGTAAATCTTTGTCAATCTCCCGGAAACTGTGTGCCTCTATTTACTGCTGTTTTCTCTCTCTTTCTTCTGTTCCAATAATATTTTACAAGCATGACAGATTTCGTAGATAACCTCAAGCCTCTCTATGACGGGTCAGCATCACTAGCGGTCGAACGTGACAGGTCTTCGATAGATGTTGCAGAGTTATCGAGGCACCTGCTCTCTCGGGATGGCTTTCTTGAACGTCAGCAACGGATCGTTAAATTGCTGGAAGGAGAGAAGCTCTTCTCAAAACGGCAGCAGATGAATCTTTCTCGTCCTGACCGCTATCATCTTGGCCTCGCCCGAGCTAAGAAGCTGCGCCGCATGGCTCACGAGCATCAGTGGAGTGATGAGGACCACCGCATGGCCGAGTATCTGGTCGATGAAATGTCCCCGTACCATCTCCAAACATCCATGTTTGTTACTACCATTCGTGAGCAAGCCAATGACACTCAAAGGGCGTATTGGATGCCGAGGATAAAAGCTTGGGATATTATCGGAGCTTATGCGCAGACCGAGCAAGGCCACGGGAGCAACGTACGCGGATTAGAGCTTCAGGCGCGCTGGGATCCCAAAGGCAAAGAATTTGAATTACATAGCCCAACTCTCACGTCGTCAAAATGGTGGAACGGAGCACTGGGGCGCACAGCAACGCATGCCATCGTGGTTGCGCAGCTTCTCTTGCCACAAGCCAAAATGCCAAATATCGATGCTGCCGATGACGCCGAACCTACGTACATTATCCATGGCCCACATGCTTTCGTCGTGCGGATTCGTGACAAGGATACCCATCAACCTCTACCTGGCATCGCCGTCGGTGACATCGGACCCAAGTACGGTTACGCAAGCATGGACAATGGATACATGCTCTTTAATCATTTTCGAGTTCCGCACTCAGCAATGCTGACTAGGTACAGCCGTGTCGATCCTGAAACAGGTGTATTTCAGAGAACAGGAAGCCCAGCTATGGTATATGGAAGTCTGACCAACGTTCGTGCCAACATTGTCATGCATGCTCGACTCGTTCTTGCGCGAGCAGTGACGGTCGCTGTAAGATACTGCAGCATCCGGCGACAGTTCAAGGATCGAGATGCCCTAGATGCTTCCAATATACCAGAGACACTCGTGTTGGACTACCCAACAGTTATGATCAGGATCTTGCCTCTGTTGGCAACGACGTTTGCATTGCATTATACAGGCGAAGCTATGTACAAGATGTACCAGCGAAGTAGGGAAAAGATTGAGGCTGGCAACCATGAACCCTTGGCGGAGCTACACAATACAAGCAGTGGTCTGAAGAGTATATGCACCATGTATGCTGCAGATGGCATTGAAACATGCAGGCGAGCTATGGGGGGTCATGGCTTCGGCGGGGGAAGTGGTCTGGTACAAATCAATGCAGAGTACGTATTTGCCAATCTCACCGACAAAAGCAGAACTCGAGAGCTCAAAAATGTCAATTAGCTATTTAAGCAAACCGACCGTTGAAGGTGATAATTGGATGCTGTTTCAGCAACTTAGCAGTTATCTTATCAAAAAGATGACTGCTGCAGTTGAGAAGCCAGACGTGGAAACCGAAGACGATATAAACAGGGACTTCCGAAAATACCTCAAGCTGAGGAACAACCACATTCCGCTACAACCGATCAATGTAGATGGCAGCATCAATGATCGTGCCATCATGGAGGCATTCAAGTGGCGTGCTGCTACCCTATCGTACCATGCCTACCAGCGGCGTATCGTGCAGAGCCATCGTTGGAATACTCTCCTCATTCAACTCCATAAACTCTCCCGTGCGTACTCGGAATCGATCCTAATCGTCAATTTTCAGTCTGCCATAGCGAGTTCCTCACTGTCCGAGCCCAGTCGGAGCGTCATGCGCGACCTCTTTCACTTGTACGCCTTCTATACCATTGATGCCGACTCCCGCAGTTTCGCGACGACTGGCGCCATAACTTCAGAGACATTAGACGCCATCCCCGCACGAATTTTGGAGATAATGGCAGAAAGGGTGCGGCCACATGCTGTCAGGCTCGTCGATAGCTGGGCCATTCCGGATTATCTGCTTGACAGTGCACTCGGGCGCTACGATGGCAAAGTTTATGAAGAGTTATTTCACAAGGCACACAGAGAAAATCCGCTGAACCGCTTGACATTCAACGTCGACTGGAAGAGTAGTGAGATTGTGAAAGGGGATGCATCGAGCGAGGCAAAAATTTTGGCAAAGCTATGACAAAAAGAATTCTGATCTCATGCATAAAAACGATGGATCGTTGTGCATTTGTGTTAGGCTACATATTGGAAAGAGGGATACGCAGAAGACAATCAAACAAAATGACGCTATTCCAGATCATGAACACCGTATCGAGCATATATAATTTGCATCGTCGAATTCGAGCCTATTCATCGGTGAAGAAAAATGTGACGTCACACTGTTCTCAGGACTACGCAGAACCAGCTGCCGGTGCTTTGGCCAGAGTTGGATTTCTCGCATGCGCTGCGATTACTGTATCATCGAAGTGGACAAAGCTGACTCTTTTCCACGTGAATACAGTAGGAATGTCTGGACTCACGATAAGAGCGACACTTCCGGACTGAATTTCGATTTGAGGATCTGGGTATTAGAACATAAAAAGGTGTCCGACTTGCAATCAACAACACACCCTCAAGTTCCAGCATCACGTCGCGTGGCCTCTCACCAAAATCGTAGCGACTGAACTTACTCCTCTGATTCAATGAGTTATTACAGGGACCTGCAATCCGGCGAGGGCGCATCTCGTTGCGAAAAGCCAACCATCTTGCTGTTGGGCGGCGCACTGTAGGCTGCAATATTTCCTTGACCATCCCCTGTTGGTGCATGAATGCAGCTGGTAGGAAATATGATCATTTAGCTGCCTCGCTCAATTCTAGATGTCAAAAGGAATCATACACGACTTCCAATGCACGAGGGGCTTGCCAGCCTACCGAGCAGATGCATACAATCTCGGCTCCGATAGGGGCCGCCGTGCCGCTTTGGCGGAGGGCCACATCCTAAGACAATTGATCAGTCCAGCCCTCGACCTTGCGCGAAGTTCTGCCTAGCCCTAGCTTCTAACCAATCTGCGTCGTCACTGGCTTGGGTGAAAGCCCTCAGCGTTGCCCTGAGAAGTACCTGGCTTCTACGTCGACTGTGAACGATTTGGAAGCATTGGTAGATTGCTAGATTTTGGGTTAAGCTAGCAGGAGATTGGACCTCGGTACCAATCTGTTTGCTTTTCTTGAATCATGAAGTCAAAGTGGGGGCAAGAAGTAGATACAAGGCCTCCAGATAAATCTCCTATCCAGGAAGGAGCTTTGGGAAGAAGAGGTGGGGATCCCTGGAGCTTGTGTCTTATTACGAGATGGCACCACCGCAAACCAAGCACTAGGGACGTGTTTCAGATTTCTTTCCTCCCGTAGTGCGCCACCGGAAAGCTTGAATCTTTCGGAAATCGCATGCGAAGGAATCGCCATCCCTCGCCAGTCTGCTCCGGTCTACAGGGGGTCGCCAAAACTGACGGACCACCCCGCAAAATCCACCAAATCCTCACCAAAATAAAAAAAGTCAATTCAACATAACAATACACAACCTTTCTTATTTTTTATAGTAAGACTTGAAGACACTTTTTCAAATATCTCAAAATATGTGATAAATTTTTGAAAATATTTAAAGTAGATTTCCAAAGTGCCTCACCAAATTTTGGTGAGGAAAAGTGGTCCGTCAGTTTTGGCGACCCCCTGTTGGGTCTTTGGTAGATTTGTAGTAATCGGCCGACTAAAAAAGCCACGAGGCTCTCTTGGCGCTGCTGAAGCAATAGCGATCAGATGCACTGATGCAGAGAGTCTTCCCGCCAGCTATCTACACAGATGTTGAGGTGTACCAAAGGCGCTAGAGTCGGGCGGGTTTAACCTTATTACTGATCGATCCTTGTAAGCTTTCATGAGCGTTTTCTGCCATTTTGGAAGCCGAGTAGAATTTCTAGAAGATCCTCCTGAATCCTCGAGTCTCGTACGCCATAGCGGTAGTAATGATCGAGGCACGCCCTGTTGCTCAGTGGATCAATCTACAGACACTGTTTTGCACCAGTGGGGTAGATCTACCACGTGTAATTCAGGGGCATGTTCTACCAGGCTTGCAGCCAGGGCGCGGGCGAAATATCCTTGAAGTCACCATCAGGTCTTGTTTCGTCCTCTTCTGGTTTGAGTCACCAATCTGATCCATTGCTGCTTGAACGTGAGCTGTATCCGAGTCTGACTGAGCACAGCTTGCTAGTGTTCTGATGCAGAGAGTAGAGCCAAAACTAAAGATACCCATATGCGGTAAAGTTTGGTCAGAAGACGATCTAGAGTCGCCGAATGGCTCATCCAGGATTTGTCCGCCATACAGACCCCATTCTTCGCACTTGAAACTTCCAAAGTCGCTTATATAGAGTTGGAGAGAAGGCGTGTCATCGCGAAATGTTGCTGGCATGTCAAGTAAACAGTTTTCAGGTCGCAGATCTTGGTGTCTGCAACCCTTTGCATGGATATGAGCTAGGCTAGTCGCTGGCTGATGAGCCAATGCCCAGAGGGCACCCTCGTCCATTCCCGCGTGGTTTTGGTCGATATATTCCTGCAAGTTTCCGTGGTTCGCGTAAGCTAGCATGATGCTTGTGTGTGTACCCCCAAGGTAGCAGCAAACCGTCAGCTATGTTGCGCCTGTGTGCTCGGAAATAAAGAGACAGACCGAATAATCCTTGGGTGATCACCGAGTCTCTCTGGGATCCTTTTCTCTGTTAGGAAATTATTTCTCACACTCGCCGCAATTTTTGCATTCGGGCTCTCCAGCCAACACGTCCGGGCTTGCTTCAAGACGACACCAGACGATTCGAGAAAGGCCTCCGCGGTGGACCCTCGATCACTGTCTTGTTTGCGCTGGCTGGCAATATTGAATAGGCGCATAGTACCTGCTTACTAGCACATTGTCAAGCTGCAACAAAGTAGGTGATCTCCCGACTGCAAGGATCGGTTTATGGTCCCGACAGGGGGATCGACGAACATGACCAGCATTCTACGAAATGCCTTGGAGATCGTATTGCTGCGAGATCCTCGGCGTCCTTCTCCACAGCTGCTCCTCGATCTGCGACGGGGTTGCAGATCCACTCGCTTTCCCCTGACAGCTCCCACGCAACATGGTACGGGAATATGCCATTTCAGTGGATGGACGGCGGAGTAAGCGCTTGTAAGACTTTGTCGACCGAGCTGAACAATTTCCCCACATGATTCCGCCTGCTGGGCCTTGTCTAAAAGCAACAGACCGGCATCTGCATTGACCAACTCAGGGGAAGTGCATCGATAAGCAGTAAGCGCACGCGAGGTTAGGCATCTCGTATAGCGCCGTGGCAGGATTTTTCACGCAGCTTTAGGCAATAGGACCGCGGATAAATGTGCGATTTCGGTGGGCACGGTGCTTATTTCGTTGAGGGAGACTGCTGGGACACGCTTCTTCGGCCTTTCGGTCGGCGCGAATCGACCACGGACGGGAAAGCCAGGAGGCTTCAGATGCTAACGCCATATGTCGCAAAGCCTATCGGGATGCCACATGGTCGAAGACTCGCTGAGGCTGAAGACTGGCTTCCCTATTGGCCTCACTACCCTTCGCACGCCCCCATAATCTAACTGATACCTGGGCGTCGAAGCGGCCTTCTCTACCACCAAGCCCCTTGCAGCTAGATGAATCTCGACACCGGTTGATTGCATCTTGTCGCAATCAATGCTTTGGCCTGCAGGTTTATGCCTTTGGAAACGCTCCAATCCCTGACGACCGTAGAAACCCCACTAAGGCCTGTGAGCTGGCTCTGACCCGCTGACACGCAGACACGGCTATACGGCTGCCAGATTGCTGCACACCACCTGAACGGACTTTGTCGGTTTCGGTATCTCACTCTCGTCTTCGATGGAGCCATCCTGTAAGGTGCCGACCCATACGAAGCCCTGTTCAATCTTCGATCAGGCAACCCTGTACCCTGAGCACCCTGAGCGTCTAATATGTCTACCAGGGATTGTTCTACGTGCTTTACATTCCTCAATTTCGCCCTTATCGTTTTTTTAGTCTCTGCTTCACAATCTGCAGCCTCCCGTTCAGGGATTGCGGAGTACACGATTCGCGTGGGTAGCAGCATGTCTTGCCAACATACCATTTTCTTCACTTGACTTTAGTCCAGCTACAAGTTGTCCAACTTCATTTGGAAAACCTCGTTCATCTATTCCACATCGTTCGTTTCGTGACCGAAAGAATTGAGTTTGATGATGCAGACTTTCTGTCTTGATTGACATTTCTGCTACTGGCCATTCCTGACTCTGTCTCGTTAGTCTGCCTTGGTCACCTTTGTTTAGGTGACAACGTTGGGAGCCATTCACGGGCAAAAATTGGGAGACCTATGCGCAATGTTCCAATCAGACTCTGAAATTGTCCTTACTCCTCATACCATTGCACCGCTTCCGTCAGATCTTCGCGCCGGCCTTATTGTTACCACTGTCTTTGGTTTCGTCTCATTCTTTTCATCCATAGGTCTCTTCGGCCTCCTTACATATCGGATCCTCCGATGGCGACGAAAACACCAGCGCTTTCCAAATCAGTTTCTCTTTCTGATCTTCAACCTAGCCTTAGCAGATATCCAGCAATCTCTTGCATTTCTTCTGAACTCGAGCTGGCTGAAGCAAAATGGGATTTTTGTGGGCCAAAGTGCCTGTTTCGCGCAGGGCTGGTTTGTGAGCACTGGAGACTTGGCTAGCGGAGTATGGTGCCTGGCTATCGGCGTGCACACATTTGCAGACTTGATTCATGACTTCCGCTTGAGTACGGGAAAGTTTGTAACAGCAGTCGCGGGACTATGGACGTTCATTTACGCCTGTGCCATCATTGGAATTGTCATGCATCCCACGGATTATTACGTCCGAGCTGGTGCTTGGGTACGTCTGTGTTACTCACTCAGGATAACATTTCGCTAACGAGGAAGCAGTGTTGGGTCAATGCAAAATATGACAGCGAGCGTCTTTACTTACACTACCTCTGGATTTTCATTGCCGAATTCGGCGTCGTCTTTCTCTATGCCGGTTAGTCTTCCAATTGCATGTCCCATGTGTCAGACCCTCCGAGCTGCATTGTCCCAATGCAAGTCTCGCTCGGTCAGGCCTGATTTCTTGGACCAGACTGACCTCTACCGCAGCCATGTTTGTGCTCCTCCATTATCGCATTCGTACGCACGTTATCTCTACCGCAGAATCATCACACGCGCGCCGTGCAGCGAAGTACATGGTCATCTATCCTATCGTCTACGTCTTCTGCACACTTCCTCTTGCCTCGATGCGTATGGCCTCAATGCGCCACGATTCCCTTACCTTCACGGCCTTGACGGCTGCCGGTAGTATTATAACGTCGAATGGCTGGCTTGACGTACTGCTCTATACCCTCACCCGTCGTGTTCTGATTCTTTCCAACTCTGACGCGGGTTCAGCACTTGACGAGAAGCATGGTCTGGATACGTTCGCATATCGTCCCGATACGGAATGGGGCACAACAACCACTATCACTGCACTGAAGGTGCCAAAGATAAAGGGCCATCATGGATCTCGTCATTCAAGAGGCTCGAGGAACGGACAACGCGCTATAACGAGGCTCGGCAGTAGACAGGGTAGCGAGGAAGAGCTATGGCATGATCGGATGGGCGCTGCAGGTGGCCCAGGGGTCAAAAAGGAAACGGTGGTCCAAGTCAGGAGTGAGCCAATGGAATTGACGGAGCTTAGTGGGATAAAAGAACTGGAACGGAGCTCAAGCTTTGACACCGACAGAGATGAGAAATAAGGTGGAGTAGTAAGCGGCTAATTCACGTCGGCTTTTCACCCCCTTCCATGTAGCATCTATCTCGTCAAGTTGTGCAAATTCAAACTGTATATATTGGGCGGTCATTTATAGCGGTCATGATTCGCAAGGATGTACGCCAACGTTGTTTTGATTGGGAAGTGCGTGTGAAAGTCTGTGTTATATGGTGGTACGCTGTGCCGCGCGATGCTATTTTCACTTACAACCTTGCTAACCCTCACTTTGCGCAGTCCAGTCCAACATCACCAGATCGCCCAACGAAGAATCACAACCGATCCACCTTGCTCTTTTCACGTGCACTTTTCATTTTTCTTTCTCCGCCCGGCCTTTTAAAAATCTCAAGCTTGCGCACAGCCAACTTCAGTTTTGCCAGCCTTACGCCGTGCCTTGTTTACTTGTAGCAACACGAAAATATCCACAACCGAGGTCCAGGACCACCGCCCTGATATGCAGAAGCGTCTGCACAAGCTGCAGTTGCGACTGTAGTGCGTGAGAATGTTACTGATCATCGTGGCATACCACTCAAAATAAGATACAGTCATTATCCAAAACCCGATAGGTACAGTCATCGGTACATTCTCACGGCTGCAAGGAGCTCGAAGACAAGTTCTCGGTACGTATTCCTGCCTCATAACCGACGATGCTACCCTCTGGGACAAACCTCGTAGCTGATGGACTAAATGTTCAGCACGCTTTCGCGGTCTCTGACGGATCCATATACAGTTCCTCTCAGTGCATACGGGTGACTGATGTTTGTACGCACTCGACTTCGTGAATATCAGCAGCGGAGATCAGGCATTATTCACTCTTCAAGTTCACCTACTTGTGGCACTTACTGTGGGTACGGGTCAACCTGAAGCGATACATGCTCGGTGGCTGACACCAAGAATAGTTCAGATCATCGGCTGTTACAATGGACACGATTCAAGATCATGCATGGCCACCGAGAACATGTCTTCTGGAGCTGACTTGGCCAAATCGCGCGAGGATTGTGGTCGCGTCTTGCTAAGAATTCAGAATGACATCACAATGGGTCTTCCCACGAGGCCTCAACCAAAACTTTGCCCCCACACTCATGACCCAAGCCAGTTTTTGAAGCAAACCATGGCTTGGAAGATATTTGACGTCCAAACGACACCCTTGATCGACGCTGTGGTCTTGCCATACCGCTGTCATTCGAATGATTCTCAACCGAAATCCTTCAATTTCGAACGAATAAATTGGATCGAAGTGCTACAATATGAAATCGTAAACGGGATTTGGGACTTTAAGAAAAGTCGGCTAGAGCGTTCAGATAATCGAAAGAAGAAAACCGAGGGCGTGTTTCCATATGGAAAAGAGCTCTGCCCGGGGAATGTTGAAAATTTCACCAACGGATGCGGACTTTCTGTTCGACCATACAGAAATGATCTGACATACGAAAGTAAGCGTAAGGAGGTTGGATTCGGCATCTGGAGGGTATTCACTGCTAACGAATGTGAATAGAGCCACGTGGACTTTGCCAGATGAGTCCACGACTGACTACATCTACATTGATGATGTCCAGACAGTTGACGGCGATTACCGGGGACCACTATAGTCCAAAAATGGTTATGTATCCGGCAAGCCAAGCGTAAAACCTTAAATTATGGAAACCACACTTTTCGACGACGAGCACGACGTAAAACAAATCGAAGCTCCTATACCGCTGCGCCGGAAGTGAGCTGTCTTGATGTATTTCCGCTTTGAAACGGTAGCCTTCCCTTTTAAGAAAACGAACTGACACAGTCACACGCCGGCTGGATCGTTCCCAACCGCCCCATTGAGCAAATTCTCGGGCGTCTATTTACCATTCTGCCGCTCCTAGCCCCGTCAAGACTTCGTTCTAAGCCCTGAGCCAGTTCTCTTACCATACGCTTGCAACACTAGTGGAATTTTAATCTTCATCAAGATACACGACTATTGCGAGCGTAAGGCTCTCCGAGGTCTATTCTGGGGACTACGGACACTGACAACGAATAGAAAGATGTACCACACGTATTTCAACAGATACGACAATTGCGGGCACCGTGGACGAGGCGAACGCGGACAACCACATCCGGATGATCCTCACTTTCAGGCTCGCAATATTGACGTACCAACTTCCGGGTACTGCCCAGGATGCCAACGAATTGAGCGAGCATTCAGTGGAGAGGGAGGAGGCTTCGCAAATGCACGTTCTGCTCAGGCGGGTAGAGAGAGTGTGGCAACCAACCCTCAAACCCGACAATCGTAAGTTTATGATATTCATTTAACTTTCGAAGACTTAGATTGTATCAGGGCTCGATTCGTTTACTGACGAGGAACACATTTAGCACCGAGTCACAATCTCAAATCAGCCATAACACGAGCCAGAGCGGTGCTAAACCCCAGGCACAGCTCGACAGGGAGCTTCGCAAGACTATCTACATGAAGGCCCCCAATAAACTTGTTCCACCGGCATTAAGAAGTGCACCATCATTCCCATCAGACAAAGATTGGTTCCCGACAGCAGACACTGTGAAAGGTCTCGCGAGCGCTCAAGCCCCAAAACATGGAACAAATGAGGAAGGGAAAGAACAACGGCACACTCGATCGTCTTTGAATCCGCGCGCACCATCTTGGGTTAGCCAAAGCCTGTCCCAGGTGCAGCAGGCACCCAATACAACCGTGCCATTGCCTCCATATGGAATGCCAAGGCCAATGCTACAACAACGGCTGCCTGGACCCCCCCCTGGAATACCCCAGCATGGGCCTCCATTCCCGCCCATGTTACCGCAACCAATGGGCGCGCCGTTCATGACAAGGCCTCATGTGCCGTTGCCGGCCCAAGCCCTCCAGAATCCCGCTGGGGGGCCGCAGAATTACTTCCATGGACGCGGTCCAGCTTACGACATCAACAATCCGGCGGATATATATTACATCCGTCGGCAACCAGGCGTCCAACTCCCTGCGAACCTACCATCGGTGCAACTCCCTCAGCCAGGAGGGGGACCGCCAAATCTCCCTCGATACTGGACGGCGACACCTCATCCAGGGAAAGGAAGGCAACTGGTCCGGCCAGGAGAGCCACCCCATGCACATGAGCACCACTCGCATTGGTGCACAGCCATCAATGGCGATTGCAGGATGCAGGAACACAGGGCTTACTTCTATATCGAATTTCCCCATGAGGTGTTCACAAGGGTAGAAGTGAGGTACGCGAGGCGTACGCCTTGGCCGCCGGCGTAAGAGTAGATTCAAGCGGGGCCCAAGAATAAGGAAGGTCGACAAATGCCGAGCCTCCTAGATACATCTACTAAGCACAATCGCGGCAACTTCGATTGATTACGACGATCTTCGGTTTCTCAAACAAAAACCAAGTCAAGGTGGTAAACTGAAAGTGGACGAGTAGAGTAGCTTCAAATTATAGAGAGGAATTAGTTTGCTTTATGAAACCAAGCAATGTCTGTGACAACATTGACGACGAAGCTGAACGTGCGTCTTGTGCAAATTGTAAACATCCGTTGACCTTCATGATGTCTTGGAGTGTATTCTGGACGGGAGTTCCTTCGTTCTTTCCAGAGCCTTTCTCATCCTACAGATCTCTACTTCTATTTCCCACAGCCCTCTTGCGGCCGTTGCGAGACTTGCCAATGGACCTTCGATAGCAGCTTCAAAGGATTTCTGCGCTTCGCGTAAAGCTGGCGGCACCAGAATTCCAAACCATCTCAACGGATCTGGAGCTTGGCTACGGAAGTGATTTGACTTTGATCGGATTTGCTGCCGCGCATGCGGATCTATGTCGGTTCCAGCTTCGTCATCGATACGATCCTCATCCATGTTTGCGTCCGCAGTGTTTTCGGACTCTTGAAAGGCTGACGTGGTAGTGCATTCGGGATTAACAGTCGGCGCTTTAATGATGTGACAGTTTGTTGCTTCAGATGTTGGAAAATTCCTATGGTAGCATAAGTGCAACAGTTCGACACGAGTCTTTGCGTGGTCATGCGAACACTATCCGAACTGCTTGCATACGCTCATCGTAGCGATCTTGGCCATATCGCATCCGGTCTAGGGGGTTGAAATTTGCTTGGGCGAGGCTTATGAAGCCCTGTACTATCCGTCAGCGTCTGTGAGAGGCCGGAGCCCTTATGTTGTAACGAACTGAACTCAGGCAATTTGCCAGATCCGCTTGACTGCTAGCATACTGATGCAGCAATCTTAGATGCTTTTCCCAGAGTTCATCCAGACGATCACGATCCGCCATCGCCAAGTGATCGTACTTGATTCTCACTTCGAACTTTTCGGCAATTGGTACCGCTACTTCTCGGTGCATCTCAGGGCACGGAAGGTATTGTCCCTTTCTACGACTGACTCAGCAGTCTGTATAGACCGATCAGCCTAGCAGGCATGCCAGAGAATGCAAAATCAATGTCTAAAGAAAGCACGTGTGTACCTAAGGTACTGCTAGGCAGGATGTGCTGGGATTGAACACTCTACCTGCCTAGGTAATTCGACGCGAACCGCTACAACCGGATGAACTTTTCATTCACGATATTTTCTTTTCTAATCCTGGAACCCAGCACGAGCGTGACATTCTTGCCATTGAACTGTCAATCTTAATCGTTATCAAAGCTTTCTCGACTTCCGGCTTGTTCTAGACGTTCCACATCCCTGGTGGAAACGGTAGTTCCGAAGTGTGGCCACTTCAAGCACGCAGTATAGCTGTAGTCCACTCGACACTGATTATCAAATAAGGATTCGAGATGAATCTGCCATGCCTGCTCTTACCGTGACCATGTTTTTGAAATGACAAGTCCACCGTGTAATTGAGAAGTTTTGCGTAGCGAGTTGCCTTGCCTACCACATTAAAGACACGATTCGAGCATCGCTGTCACAACGAATGTATTTCTTACTAACATGAGCGTCCGAAGAAGAGGGATAGCTTTTCCCATTGACTTGCATTGGTACGTTTGCCTGCGCCGGAGTCTTTCCGGGCAATCATGTTACATTAGGTAGACCATACTGTCATTTATGATGACCTTTCAAATGGGCTCAGCCCCACATCAAAAACGAGAAAGCTATACCCGCTCAATACTATGAGGGTGACAAGTATGCTACCAAGTAAACAGGGGTTTGATGAGTATACGGCTCAAGGGAAATCGTTTTCATTGCCCAACACCCTTGTATTGACCTGTGCGAAATGACCGTTGGGTGTCACCTGAAAAGTAGGCCCTACAAATCTACTTAAGCCAGCATGAATGCGGAGACTTGCAAATGCGTACTCGGAGAAGTGAGCAGATATACCAGTGTCAGCAAAGAGAAAGAGGCGATCTTATGTTCCGAGCTCGCGCCCAATCCCCTTGGGCTGGTCGTTAAGATGAATCTGGCGACGGCCTGAATCCAGAATGCGAATATCCCTTTGTTGCAGTAACACGTGAGGGTCTATTAATGGGGCTCGTCCCAGTCCTGGGAGTGTGGATGTCTGTGGGGAGAGGGTCTGGCTCGGTAATATCACCATTGGCGTTCTCATCGCAGACCCCGTCGTACGTGCGATCTCTTGGCCTCCCATCCCTCCCAAATCCACCGCCAGGGTTCTTCGCCGTGGTCGTAGGGCCTCGCTGGGTGCCTGTGATATCACGTTCTGCGGTAGGTCCTAGAAGATAGCGATACCAAGGTTAGCCCCGCAATGCCTCTCGCTCCGGTGATGATAAGTTGATATTGGATGCTATGGCGACATTTGCCGGCGCACCTGCAGCAGTTGCTGGTCGTCCTCCATAACCCATCTCTTCATCGCCAGGTTTGTCTTCACTAAAGGCCTCAGCTTCTGCAGCATTCATGTCCTGACCTGGATTGGCCGTTTCGTATTCCAGCACTTTGACAAATTTGTAGAAAGTTACTGCAAGAAGGGAACCAAGCATCGGGCCGACCCAGTAGATCCAATGATAGCCTTCGAAGGAACGAACGACGACACAGGGGGCGAAGGAACGTGCAGGGTTGAGAGATCCTCCGGTGAAAAAGACGCCTGTCGGAAGAGGCATGTGTTAGCGTGTACTTGATATGTTTCGACTTGGGAGAATCCCATGAAAGACATGGGAACAGTGAGATCATCTTTGGTAGTGAGATTCCTCTTCGTGACGTACCAGCAAGCTCAGCAATGAAGAGAGCGCATCCAATGCCCACCGGTGCTATAAAGGTTCCTTTGTGCTTCTCGGCAGCCAGCATGAAGATTGTAAAGACAAGTAGGGCTGTCAAGAACATTTCAATAAAGAGGCCCCTTGCAATGGATGTCCCGCCACCAAGCGTAGTCTTGACATTGAGTGGACCTGGGAAGAGTGCCGAGACGACGGCGGCAGAGCATAGGGCACCCAGCAGCTGGGAGATGAAGACGAGACCACCTCTGAGCCAGCCAACAGCTCCGATCAAGGCCATGCCCAATGTGACCTGGAAAGAGAGCAAGTTTAGTGGACGATTTGATCCAACTGCGATGCAGAACAATCATCGCTTGCGGATGGGAACAAACGTACAGCAGGATTGAAGAGTCCTCCACTGATTCTGAAAAACACCCACGCACACACTAACAAGCTGAAGCCAAACGAGAGGGCGATGTACAGCAGAACGGAGGCATTCGGTGCTTGAGATAGGCTGTTGCCTGCGGTGTTTGCCCCTGCAGCAGCTGCGTTGGCTACCTGGGTTCCTGCGTAGGCGATAAACAGAAACAGATAGGTGCCAACGAATTCACCCGCCATGGCAATGAAATGGTTGCGAGCGCTGTTTGGCATCCAATTGAAGCCTCTTAAGCGGCGGTTGGCATTGGCTTCATGAGGCTTCGCCTTGGTAAAGGGCAGCACGATGCCAGAAGTAGGCTTCTCAACGTTCATCCTGAGTAGATGACTGGGCTCCGGGTCAGGTGCAAAGAAAAAGGATTTAGATGATGTGCAACCTAATCTGGCACAGGGTGGTAGGGAAAGAGAAGAATAAATGTAGCGAGCAGGACAGAAGTAGGAAACACACAGGTCAGAACGCAATGCAATCAAATAGGAGGTTGGAAAGTTGGCTGTGGCCGAGGGCAAGAATGAGAAGAGTAGAAGGGCGAGCGGAAAGGAAGGCGGGCTGAACAACAGAAAAGTGCGAAGTGGCAAGAACAATTCACGATGGAGGGAGGTTCGTCATAATGGGAGTAATGGGGCTCAAAGAGCAAATGCGATGGGCAAGATGGATCAAGATCGACGGCAGGCAAGCTAAGCCGCGGCTTCCTGGTGTCGATCTGCCATGCATGCCTTGCGGCTTGATAGGGGGAGCGGGAGGATGAGTGGGGACTGCTCGCGCAATGGTGGTGAAGTCGTTGCTTTTCGTCCGTGTGTGGCTGCCGCCAAGTGCTGATGCTGGTGACGTCGATCGATTGGGCCATGGCAGATGGCTACTATGTAATCAATAGGTAACGACTGATGTTACAAGTCCTGCCTGGCTGTCACAGTCCACGGCGGCGCGTACCCACAGGTACCTACCTGAGATTAGGCGGGCAGGCGAGCTCGACGACAGTCAAGTGCGGTGTTGTGCGTTGCCCGTCTCTAGTCACGATGGGATTCCACAGCATCACGTGCCCCTCGCGGCCCAGACAAGTCGGGGTCGGGTAAGGTACTCTTTGGTGAGGTAAGACACCTTGCTCAAGCGACCACAACTACTGCAATCCCATGCATGGCGCGGTGTGTCCTGTGATTCCGCCAGACAGTCAGGTTGCCAGAATTAAACTCTCCATCAGGAGGGAAACCGACCTCGCCCGCCATCTCATCCTTTCTCGACCCTCTCTGCCTCCCAGCCCCGCTCTGCTCACTGCAATACCACGCCTCTTCATGTCAGCCACGTCTACAAAATAGCGACCGAAGCTGCCGCTATGATATCATAACACCCACTACTGGCCTGGCGTAGCCTTTCTCTGCGAAGTTGAGCTGATTCGTCGGTTCCCGGGTTTTGAGCTCTTGGCTGCTCTACGCAGTTGTAAAGATGCCCTTCATGCGCCCTCTTCGTCTCCTTCTATCCCTCTTGTCTTGTGTGGTGGCTATCACCATCCTGCTCTACACGACCCTTCGCACCTCAGCACCTAGCGGTTCGACCTCAAGCAGCAGTAAGACGGCTATTCACTCGCTCTTCTCTTTCCATACTCCTTCGTCACTATTCCCGCCATCCGCCATCATCAGCCTGACCGACGACAACTCGACCTTTTTCCTCGCCCGACCTGCAGCATTCGGTCCAACGCTTCCGTCCGAAGGGCTCAGCGGTCAACTCTGGATTGGCAGCGGTTTTGGGGATGATAGCCTGAGTCGTGGGGGCATTGTCACTGGAGCAGAGGGAGAGCTGGGCTGCAGTGATATACCTGGATGGACCGGACCGGACCAGAAAGGTACACTCGATGTGGAATCATCGAAGAGCTTCACATGGACGAAGAGGACAGCCGAAACTGTAACGGACCACGACGTAGTCTCAGCTGGTATCAGTCGAGCGGAAGATCTAGCTCTGGATGATGCTGTTTCGGAAGAGCGGGTGGAGTCCGTGGCGGCAAAGAATGACGGCACCGATGATCATCTGCACCAGTCCGTTTCGGATATGAGAGCGACCAGCCCAAACGATCTGGGCCGCAAGAAGGGAGGGCGAGCACCCGCTCACGCAGACATACAGTCATTACAAGAAGGCGCAGAGATCGGGGGCAAAGTAGTGCTACTCAGTAGAGGCGGATGTGGCTTCCTCGAGAAGGTCAAATGGGTCCAGCGACGTGGAGGAACCGCTCTGATTGTCGGCGACGACGTTCGAGGAGGACCTCTCGTCACAATGTACGCGCGGGGAGACACATCAAATATTACCATTCCCGCGCTATTCACGTCTCGCATGACTGCGCACCTGATCGCTGGACTGATACCATCAGGGAGCTACCTTGACGGTATTCCCATCGGAGATGATGTGATGTTACCGGGGAAGACGGGAGCTCACAAGAAAGTCGGTAAAGGTAGAAAGGGCACCTCGGCCAGTGATACAGAAGGAGATGGCTCGAGACCGACTTCAAGCACAACAAGTACGATCTCCACTCCCACAGCCAAATCCACCAAGGGGGTAAGAACAATCTCAAAATCTTCCCAATCCAGACACACCAAGCCCACCTCTCATGTAGCAAAGCAAGCGGGCTTTGTGCAGTCCATAATATCAGCGCTCGGTTTGCTCTCCGGGGCTGGCAATGCCCAGCGACAAGACTCGCGGCGACCTCCAAGCAGCGGGCAAGTTGACTGGGTCTTGGAAGAATGGAAAGAGGCCGAAGTTACCTTCACTACGACCTCAAAGTCAACCTATGTAATGACAAGTACTTCCAAGGCAAAAGCACTTGTTACCACATCTGCTTCATCGTTGTCCGGACTTGGATCAAAGAGTAGTGATTTTGTCATTGGCGTTCACGACTGGCGGGACCCAGATTTGGTAGGCGTTAATGTTGGAACAGAAGGTTTCCAGTCGTCAACCCAAAGCTCTTCAAGTCGAGCTGCTAGCACGCGTTCGGCCAATACCCATACCGTTTCTCATTTCAAGGGTGGTAGTATCACTCCGGGAAGTGGTGAATACGATTTGCGAGATGATGGAGTTGGGAATTCCGATGTGCCTGAAAAGGGATTGCATGCTGTTTCTTCATCAAACGGGGAAGACCCTCAGAAGGTACCCACTGTCGAACAAGCTGGAAATTGGCCCCATCCTTGGAGTCTTGAAGGAGAAGACGTGGCTGATCATTACAATGCCATACACGCCCAGAATACCAAGTCGACGCGACCACATCCGGCCTCCCTCAATGCCTTAAGTCCCTCCTCGTCTAGACTGCTGGAACCGGAGGTTCGTGACGGCCTTTGGGTCACGCTAACGCCCACCTCAATGTCTTCGTCTCCTTTCTTCGATACTCTTTTGGTTCTTGTTGTGTCTCCACTTGTCACGCTAACAATCGTTTATGCACTCTTACTCTTGCGTAGCCGCATACGGCGGCGAAGATGGCGAGCACCCAAGTCTGTAGTAGAAAGGCTGCCTGTACGCACGTATCAGACGCTGCCAAGCTCTTCAACTTCTAGCGGTAGCCCCGTTGCAACCCCAATTACAGCGACCTCTACAACACCGCTGCTCCAGACAGGGAGGCCGAGAGCAAGAACCGCGGGTTCAGTTCCGACGCTGACCCCGACAAGGGCTCTGACAACCGAAGAGAATCACGATGAACAAGAAGATCCCGGCGAAGGTAGCTATGCGCAGCAAGAAAAACGCGATGCAGGTCTGGCTGAATGGAGGAGAAAGTATGGCGGCAAGCAGAAAGAATGTGTGGTCTGCTTGGAAGAGTACGTTGATGGTGTATCTCGGGTTATGAGTCTACCATGCGGGCACGAGTTTCACCAAGGATGCATGTGAGTTTTGAGTTCTGTATTGTCGCAAGGGCACCCTTTTGTTTTTACCCGTGGCTCTTGAAGAGAGGTTAATCAAAAGTAACAGCACTCCTTGGTTGACAACTCGACGACGTACTTGTCCCATTTGTAAGGGAGATGTCGTTCGTTCCCTCCAACGCACCCCCTCATCGCAGTCCCAGCAGTCGCAGGAGCATCAACATAACAGTCTCGGCGTAGACGAAGTCACTCACGATGCTCAAATTTATGCAGCCCACGCGAGGAATGATTCTCCCAGTGCAGTCCTTCCACTGCAAAGCGATGATGGTAGAATTGATCTGGAGCGCGGCGAATACGACCGGGATAGATGAACGTCCTGAGTAGCTCTGCACTGTAGCTCGGAGGGTGTAATTTTACTGATACCCGAAGCCCGGGTCGTTGGGATTTTGACAGATTTTGTAGAAAAGCGTTGATAGCTGAGTTGAGGCCGGCGTTGAGGCAATGTGACTTAGCCATTGTGAAACAAAGACTTTGAAGCATTTACGGCGCTCAGACTTCAGTTGAGGAGTGTGCGGATGCACATCTTGGGCCTTACATTCATGAGCATGCTTCTCAGTTGTCGAGATCCTCTATTCACCACATCGTCTATATCATCAGATATGTAGTCATCAACAATGTCGCTGCGCAGTGAATCCTACTTAAAGTTCCTCGTGTCCCAGGATAAACAATATGTCACTGAGACTGGGCAAGTCTAATGCAGCCGGCGCCTGGCTTTTCACTTTTGGCTTGGCGTTGAAGGCGAGCCCAATACCGGCACCATTTAGCATCAGAAGGTCATTTGCACCATCGCCCACTGCAAGAATGCGCTCATGTGGGATACCATACTTATCTGCTGTACTTCGCATCAGTGTTTTCTTGGCTTCCCCGTCGATGATCGGGGTCATAGGGTCGAGCTCCCCCGTCAAACTGCGACCGTCATCGCTGACCAAGAGATTGTTGGCGAAGGCGTGGTCAAGACCTAATCTGCTCTTCAACCACGAAGCGAGAGGTGCAAAGCCCCCACTAAGCACTGCAGTCCTCCAGCCCTTTCGTTTGAGGGTCTCAATAAGGGGCACGGCCCCCGGCGTAATAGTAATCTGTCGTTCGAGATCTTTCCAAATGGATACTGGGACGCCTCTGAGCAACTTACAGCGTTCCCTTAGACTCACTTGGAAATCGATTTCGCCCCTCATTGCCTGCGCTGTAATATTGCTGACCTCCTTCTCAACTGCTGGGCCTAGGGACCCAGCCAGAAGGTCAATGACTTCTTGCTCGATTAGGGTGGAATCCATGTCGAAGCATGCTAGACCAGTGGTCTCGCTACCCGGCTGTACGCTCTTAAGCGCTTTGTGTGTGCTCAGAGGCAGGAAAACGGCCTGAATTTTGTGATTCAGCAGATAAGCCTTGATCTTTTCGCTCTTGCGGACGAGATCCGCCGCTTCTCTTTCACCGCTCAAATTGTAGTAACCATCGGGCAGGCCCGCGACACCATGGTCAAAGGCCAAGGTGATCTCGGCGATATTCTCAGGGCCGGGGCGAAGGATTTTTTTGGAAGGTTCTGACAGTTGCTCTGCCGAAAGAATATCTCTCAGGAGGATGGCCAGGTTTTGGTACACATCATCGGAAATCGTTGCATAGTCTGAGTGAAGGTCTGCTATGGTATTGGAGGTCATATATAGGATTGCGACGATTCCAGTAGTCGCCATCATGGCTTGGAGGCACGATCGCTCTAGGCAGTAAGGCTGGGCGGAGAGAGGAACAGAAAAAGGGGTGATGTCATAATCTTGTGAACATATATGCCACTGAGCTGTTCTACCTGGATGTTGTGGATGCGGAAAGGAGGTACTTGCGTGTAAAACAAGAGGATGCCGTACCTGGGTAGGTAATTCTCCCTTTCTCTTTTTCCCGAAACACGTTGCGTCATCCCCACCAGCCAGCCTCCCAGCAGGAATCAACGTGACGGCCCACCATGAGGTCTGCATCTGTCTCATATGGCGTTCTTAATTGTCCGCGTTACGCCGCTGGAAACGAGCATCACCAGCCTCATGCCCAGACAGACACAGGTCGCATGTGGGACCTCGGCCGCGCCACTCCCAGCCCCCCTCTATCTACGAATCTTGGCTTACATCCAGGTACCTAGAGGTAGCTAAGGCCGTGTCTGAGCTCATTAACAACGTTCCTCTTGATTTCTGAGATCGTCCGCGCAGTTCGTTCATTACATTGTCCCGGCGTAAGAGCGCGAGAAACACCATGGCTTCGATGTCAGAACTTGCCATACCCGCAGTACCTCCTCAGCCCATCCGCGATCTAGTCCAGCAGTCGCGCCCAGTAGATTTTACTACCCCCTACTCGACATCTTGGCTGAAATCTAAAACAATCCTCATCACGGGAGGTGCATCAGGGTTTGGCGCTGCCTTTTGTCGCCAATGGGCTGCTGCCGGGGCGAATGTAATCGTTGGCGATATCAATGACGGAGCAGGCGAAGCACTGATCGAGGAATTGCGCAAGACTACAGGAAATCAAGATTTACATTACGTTCACTGCGATGTCACCGACTGGGATAGTCAGGTTCACTTCTTCCGGAAGGCAATAGAGCTGAGCTCACATGGAGGAATCGACGTTGTAGTTGCCAACGCGGGTATTGCGACTACAGATACATTCATGATCCCTAGCACCCAAAAGAATGCCAAAGGCGAAGAAGAGCCTCGAAGACCCAATCTCAAGATCCTTGAAGTCAATCTATTGGGCGTCCTTTACACCGCGCACTTGGCTTTCTATCATCTTCCAAAGAACCCAGGATCCTCCCCTGCATTTTCGGCCAATCCCAATCCTGAGAAGGACAAACGAGACAAATGTTTGCTACTAATCGGCAGTCTGGCTAGTCTTGTTGGCATACCGGGTCAGGCTCTCTATGGCACCTCAAAACACGGCGTCCTGGGCCTTTTTCGCTCCCTCCGCGCTTCTTCCTTTGCAGTGGGAATCAGACTTACCATGCTTTGTCCCTATTTTATCGACACTCCTCTGCTGTCCGCTCTTGCCCGCTCTCTCCTCGCAGGTGGAGCTATGGGCAAAACCGAAGACGTGGTTGATGCTGCCTCCCGCCTCGTATCTGACACGCGAATTCGAGGCAGAGTCTTGGTAGTTGGACCGAAGATTCAAGTACGCCAAAAAGATGATGGCAGTGGGCAGTTTGAATTAGCGGAAAAGAATACCGATAATGCAGAGATACAAGAGAGAGCTGTTTGGGAAGCCTACGCAGATGACTTTGAGGAAAGCGACACATTTAGCAGGAGGTTCGTTGGCTTGCTCAGTGCTGTCACTGCATTACGGGGGTGGATTGGATGGGCAGGCGACATTGCTGCCGCTATTAAGCATGGCGTCGTAAATAGACAGCTTGTGAGATGATGTTGGCATGAGTGCCGCAACAAAGAGGTTTGTGTAATGTAGTCGAGTCAGAGCAAGCTCCAGTTCGGCTTATCGACATATTTTAGTACCGATATGGATCAGGTCTCGTATGTGAACACGTCAAGTAAATCATGTAGCCATGCAGAGCAAAAATATCAAGTAGCTTCTGGACGAGGCTTGGAAAGCACAAACATAACCAATTGCGCCTTGCCACGAGGCTTCCGAAGAGAAGGGGGTTTTTACTTCCCCTAATCTCAGCCTTGTGCATATACATGACTGCACGCAGGAAAGCAGAATGTTACTGCCTCCGCGCGGCCAAGAACTGCACGCTGCTTGCGGCAGACTAAGTATGCTTGACAGCCAACAAACACCTTAAGCTAAGGTACCCAATTCACTGTCTTCAGCCAAGGGCAAGTGTGAACCACTCAACCTCCACCAATTGCACTAACAATGGGTCTGCTAGCGACGAAATTATCACATTTGTGAATTGAGTAGCTTATTGCAGCCCCAGGTCCACACTCTGCGCAAGATGTCTTTTGGGTTTGGTATTGGCGATGTGGTCATGCTACTGAAACATGTCTGAATTAATCCCAATACATTCAAGATACCGGAGACATACTTGCTTGATACAAGTGCGATGCTGAGGAAGCTAGAGCCACAAGCCAAGGCATACTTTGCTCAACGTCCAGGCGATCATGATTCATGAAACATGGTCGAACTTGCGCATCGTTGTTGGTGCTGAATATTCATTAGCGTGGATCGCGTTGATGCCTATTTGACACGTTTAGAAGAAAATTTCCAACAGAATAGCAATTTGGTCGAAAAGTGGGACAGAGATTGGCTCCTCGATCCTGTGTGGCTGTCGTTGAGGTACATAAATGAGCTTAACGAGAAGAAAGCAAAGATCGAAACAGAGGACATTCGACTGGGCCAATTTTCACTTGCATTGAATTCGGACCATCTTCAAGCTGCCAGTTGTTGATGCCAAGAGTGCGACATATCTCAAAGATGAGCAAGCTCGACTTATCAGAGCAATGGGGGAAGAGGCCTGCAAAATAAATAAAATGCTCCAAGCAATGTTGCAAAAGCACGGCAGAGACGAGCTGATTAAAGCAGCCTGCAGCACTGATTCCTGATAGTGGAAAGCTATTGAGAATGATCTGACCAAAGCCGAGCCTGCTATTACCGGCAACGAAGCCCAAAAATTGCTCAAACCGTACAAGGAAGACATTGAAACAAAACCATTGCGGATGAGCATTACGATTCTTTGCGTCGACCTCCGACAGGGTGCTCTTTCAGCTATGGCTCAATATCATATGGAATATCTCCGTTTGCATGCCGTAGCACAATCACAGCACTACCTCATTCAGCGTATTAAGGCTGCTGACTATGCAATCGAGTCCGACTTGGTTGACGTGCCATTAATGCACATGCTGTACCTTTCACGCTTGATAAGGAGCAAATCGGCGCGCAGCGTGCTCTCGGCTGCGTGGAGACTTGTTGCGGAGTAGGGGCAAAAGTTCTGGAACTGACGAATCAATTGCGCAATGATAGCGAAGTACATGGAGTAAAATTTCGCCATTTTCAAGCTTGTAAGCATACTCTCTGCTTTAATGAAAAAGCCTATACTCATCTTATTAAACTCCGTCAATTCGCAAGAAGATTGCATTCTTCTGATGATCGGGTACAGCCAAATGGATGGATCACCGTGTTACCGATCAAGTACTCGACTTAGCGTCTTCCACAAGCCTTCGCTGATGTCAAGATAGCGATAAATTTGTCAGACCCTCCACTGGTAGATCAGTGGCTAGCTAAAATTATTAGACAAGTAGCCACTGATTGCTTCAGAGAAGTACCTACCTAATACCGAGTACCTTAATGTCTGAGACCTACCTACCTAAGTTGGGCAGGCATAACCGCTCGGGAAACTTGCCGTATTCTATCTTCTCAACCCCGCAACCCCCCAGATTTATCATTTCCGTTTTGACGTCCCTCCCCTACCTCCCTAACCTTGCCTCATCACAGTAATCCGAATAGCACGCTTTTCCGATGACGAAATGTTTGCAATGGGGGTATATAGTAGATCGGTACCAGTCGTCTCGAAGTGCAGAAGCAAGCTAAGTCTTTTACTCCATCCTGAACGCAGTCCCTCTCCACACCCTTTTCTTGTATCTGTTTTTGTACTCTTTCTTCAATTTATTAGCCCAATTGGATCTCTTCAAGTAGGACATGGCTCAAGATGCAACAACGAACGGTTCGAGGACAGACAACAATATTAATGGCTCTACGTCATACGGGAAAGCTACAGTTGATGCGCTCCTTGAAGCAGAATCCACGCCTTCGGCATCTGGCAGATACGATCGTGAGGAATTGCAATTGGCTTTGCAATCATTCCGACTTCTCATCGCAGATCTCTGCGAGCAATTCAGTATGGGACATCCGGGGTTCGTGCTCAAGAGATTGGCGTATCCGATCGAGCTGATATATTAGCCAGAGGTGCAATTGGCATGGCAGCAATCGGAGTTGCGCTATGGAGATACGCCATGCGATATGCTCCCAAAGACCCCTCTTGGTTCAACAGAGACCGTTTTGTACTCTCCAATGGTCGGTTCAGCAGCAACCCGAATGTGGGCATTGATAATAAGTCAAGCTAACAGTCAATAAGGTCATGCGTGTCTATTCCAATACTGCAATCTCTACCTGACGGGTTACAGGGCAATGACCTGGGAGCAACTGAAGTCGTATCATTCAGAGAGGCCAGACAGCTTGTGCCCAGGTCATCCAGAAATCGAACACGAAGGCATCGAACTCACGACCGGGCCATTAGGACAAGGCATTGCCAATGCTGTAGGTCTCGCAATGGCTACGAAACATCTTGCCGCAACCTACAATCGGCCAGGGTACGACGTGATTTCTAACCACACTTGGTGCATAGTGGGAGATGCCTGTCTCCAAGAAGGAGTTGGATGCGAAGCGATTTCATATGCAGGACACCTGCAGCTGAACAATCTGACTGTCGTCTACGATAACAACCAAGTGACGTGTGATGGTACCGTCGATTTGACCAACACGGAAGATGTTAACGCGAAGATGAGGGCCTGCGGTTGGGATGTAATCGATGTTGAAGATGGAGTCAATGATGTTGAGGCCATAGTCACAGCACTAGCATTGGGAACAGACTCATCGCGAACAAAGCCTTTGTTCATCAATGTTCGCACCATCATTGGTGTAGGAAGCGCCGTAGCAGGTCAAGCCGTTGCTCACGGTGTTCCGCTCGGTACTCAAAACGTTGCCGATATGAAGAAAGCGTACGGTTGGGATCCAGAAAAACATTTTGTCATTCCGGACAAAGTCAGACAGTTTTACCGGGACATTCCCGCACGGGGAGACAAATGGGTGCATGAGTGGGCCCAATTGATGAGCGCGTATGGTAAATCGCACCCAGAGTTGGCGACTGAACTTCAAGCAAGAATAGAGGGACGCATTCCAGAGAATTTCGATGAACTGATCCCAAAATCCTTCCCCACTTCTCCTACGGCCACACGCAAATCCAACAAACTTGTTTTCGGTCCCATTATTGACAAGATTAACACATTCATGGTCGGTACCGCGGATTTAACTCCATCTGTCAATCTGGGATATCCTTCCAGAGTTGACTTTCAACCACCTTCTCTCAAAACAACGTCTGGCCCGAACGGCGACTACACTGGGCGGTATATTCATTTCGGCATTCGTGAGCATGCCATGGCATCCATCTCGAACGGTCTTGCTGCCTTTGCTCCGCGGACGATCCTTCCCGTCACGAGCTCGTTCTTCATGTTTTATATTTATGCGGCACCGGGCGTGCGCATGGGTTCTTTGCAGCATCTACAGGTCATCCACGTTGCCACTCACGACAGTATCGGGGCCGGTGAGGACGGCCCGACGCACCAGCCAATCGAGTTAGCAGCCATGTTCCGAGCCATGCCAAACATGCTGTATATTCGCCCGGCTGATAGCGAGGAAGTTGCTGGAGCGTGGATTGAGGCCATCAAAGCAAGCGGTACACCATCAATCATCTCCACAAGCCGCCATGCAGTTCCTCAGACAGGTGTCACTCGCCGGTCAGAAGTTGCCAAGGGTGCGTATGTTGTTCGCGATGTTTCAGACCCACACATTACACTCCTTGGCGTAGGCGCAGAGCTTTCATTCGCCCTGGACGTTGCCTCGTACCTATCCGAACATCGTGATATTCGTGCGCGCGTAGTGAGCTTCCCGTGTCAGCGTCTTTTTGAGGCGCAAACGCGGGATTATCGCCGTGGCGTATTAAAACGGCACGAAGGTATCCCCGCAGTCATCATCGAGCCATATGCAGCAACCAGCTGGGAGAGGTATGCCGATGCCGGAATCTGCATGAAGACCTACGGCCACAGTCTTCCAGGCAAGTATATCTACAAACACTTTGGATACGATACCGAGACAATGTCGAAGAAAGTTGAAAGTTTTTTGCAGAGCTGGCAGAGCAAAGAGGTGGTCACGGGTGAATTCGTCGATCTGTAAAACGTTTCTTTGATATCTCAAGCCGTGTTGGTCTTTCTACCTTAGCTTTGCATGATTAAACGTCCCACCGGAATTCAATAATCTTTGGACGTCTCGCTGTTCTACATTTGAGTAGGGTCGTGTCGTGGTGTTAGGGTCCCATCATTATCCAGCAATGAATTTGGGGACACATAATAGGCATCTAAGGTAAAGGTGCCTTCATTTTCGGCGCTACGGTTACCAACTGAATTAAGGCCTTAGAATCAAGTCTCGAGTTTATGATCTAGCTAGTCGTTATCGGTTACGTAGCCCCTTCGTGAATAAGGAGCAGCCCCGCGCGTGATTAATGAGCAGTTTATTTCGCCACCTTCTAGGTACAACTGGGTTTGAGGCATTTCTGCCAAAGTCAGCCGGGAGTAATAAAAGTTACCTAAAAACGGTGCATAATCGAGTGGCCGTTCCCAAGCCAACAGATGGCGATGCAGCCAGTAAGAGAGCCTTCACACAGCCAGTAAGAGAGCCTTCACACAGCCATTAACAAGCCTAAGACAAGCACAGCCTTGTACAAGGCAAACGCACAAACGGTAGCATACGCTCTTAAAGCACGCCTACCCTGGCAAAGGACCACTCTTAAATTTTAACAAAGTGCTCACCACGCACAGCTTTTCAATAATTGAAAGCGAATTCTTTTCACGGCGCACGATCCACCAGCTTAATCACCATGTCAGCGCAGCAACCCACATCAGCAGAGACATCGCTATCGAAAACGCTCGTTCCCAAAGAAGACCTGCATTTAGGAGGCGATGGATTTGATGCATTCGATGGCACTGACGACTGGACGATTCCTGATCGCGTTGCCAAGCAAGATTACTTTGTCTTCATTGATCATCAGCAGGTCCATTCGCTGCTCGATGCCTTCTCCAAACTTGATGAGAACATGAAGCAAGGCAAGATTGGGCACCTTATCTCTCGGAAGACGTCCCACGCCTGGGGAGGAAGATCGATCAACGTTGGCCAACTTGGCGTCCTCTCGTACAAAGGGCGACCGATTCTGGTAACACGACCAGGCAATTACTGGAATTGGAGCTGGACGCACACCTGGTCTGGGCCGAACCTGGATCTTACTGCTGTGAATGCAGTCAATGGTCTCACCTTTGCCCAAGTTGGCCAATCGGAAGCGATGGTGTGTCTTGATCCTCAGAACCAAGTCTTCATCGTGCGGAATGGAGGCTTCGCAGCTTACGGATCCAATGGTATGTTCTGATCACCCTCGTTGTTTATGCCTCAGCTTGAGTGTCACCAACGAAAGTAAATAGGCACCTACAAAGTCGTCGAGATTGTGGATACACTGAATCTTGGAGAAGAGTTTGCTATCCGGGAAGCTGATAACGACAACGATGGATCCACGCGCGTCCTCGGCTACAAGAAGGAGATCCGACATCGCGTATACGTTGGCGGTAACCAAAAACAAGTCACCATTGCCACCTTCTTTAATGTGCCCGCACAAAACACTGTCGTCGTACAGAATGGTGGGCATTTGAAGGCGTTTGGAGCAGGCCAACATGTCATCACAAATCCTCGTTGCACTTTTCGGGGCTTCTTTACTTTCGGCGAACGACAAAAAGCATTTCGCACCCAGCCTGCGTACACGCTCGAGGGAGTCCCCGTCGTTTTGCACGTCAATCTTCGGTATCGGGTCGTCAATGCGATTGAGCTCACAAAATCCTATGAATCCGCCTTCCAGGCACTGAAGAACCCGGCACAGTCGGCAGTAAACGCTGTCGTCTCCCGGCTGTCTTATCAACAATTCATGCGTGCAAAAAATATCGGAGGTGATATTCCCGATGTGGAACACATGAGCTGGCTTGAAGCGTTCAAATCCGAGTGCCTTCGAGACCTTTCCGCACATGCGCTCGAATACGGCGTTCAGGTTCTCGCGTTTGATGTCCTTGATAGAAGACTAGAAGGTAAACTCGGGGATGATTTGGAGAAACAGGCCGAGTCGGTGCTGAAGAATCAGATGCAAGCTACCCAGATTTCTCTACAAAACAAGATCAACACCGAGACCGAGCGCGGCCGGCTGGAGGTCGCTAATGTCCGAGCCAAGCAAGTGGAGGTCGACTCCAAGGCTGATTACTATAGAACATCCAAAGAAGCGGATGGAAAGTACTATCGGCAGCTCAAGGAAGCCGACGCCGAAGCAGAGAAACTTCGGCGTCTTGCGCAAGCTCAGGCAGACTCGAACAAGATTGAGACGGTCCAAAAGGTCCGGGCGATTGAACAGATTGCCGCAGCGGAGCAGAAGAGGATTACTCTCGAAGGGGAGGGCTACGCCACGGTCAATTCCCAACATGCTCAACGGATACAGCTTGAGATGATAGAAATGGAGAAGTTCAAGAATCTGCCTAAGAGTGCAACAATATTTGTGGGCCAAGGACAGAACGACGTGGGTGTGACCGATGGATATAAGTTCGCCCAAGGCATGTCAATCGGAGGTGTCGCGGCCAAAGGGAATGGACGATAGGGTGCGGTACAGCCAGGGACATACAAGGAATTCCCACCTGCATGCCTTTCGTGTGCTTAACAATTGACTCGCTAGCTTGTTTTCTATGTAGCCTTAGCCAGCTTGATTATCCGACCATCATTCAATTCCTACCTATTCACATTACTAACCAGCTTCGGCTCGAGTCCTGCAATGCGAGGTCAGGACATTTTATACCATTGAGAGGGGTTAGTAAACTCTGCACACATTATGCCATACACCTCCGACAGCAGTGACTAGCAGTCCTCGGCTGAGTTGGGTTGTGGAGCATGAGCCATCCCGTGGACGCTTGACAGCCGAGAGAAAGTATTCTATACAAAGTACCCGAGATCCAACTTCATACTGTGCTCTATGCTTTGATACCGCTGAGAATGGACCACAAGACAGGCTGTTTGCTGCTCTTCGAGTCAAGCAGACGTCAATAAGTTTATATGGGAAGTTGACGGTATGCTGCAAGATCCGCTCACGAATCAAAGTTGACCTCTTTGTACGCGCCATTCATCGTTAGATGACCATTGAGTTCGCGTTTATGAGGTATCAAACCATATGGTATTTGACCGCTGATTGGCAAACATTGGCTGTTGTAGAAGTCAGGCTTCAAGCGGCGGCCACGTCTCTTGTTGGGGAAAGCCCTGCATGCCCTTGCGCTGCATTTTATGCCTTCGTTTGTGAAGGGTTATGCTTTACAACAATGCCTCCATCCAGCGATGTGCCGCAATGCTCCTTCCCTGGGCACGAGCCATGACCTTCACACGAGACGGACTCTAAGAAAAGAACTAAAGACCTCGGGTACAGAACAGGGCCAGCCATCTATGCCTGATTTGCTTCTAGATGGTGTGGCTGTGTCAAATACGACCTTTGGCCATGTTTAGGATGAAGTCGTTTCTACAAGGAGTTCGTAAGGATCCGACGCAAGTGGCCTTGAGCGTTCCATGTCTAACTTCTAGCGATCTAGTCACGACAACAACCTTCTTCTCTTTGGCCAGGAGCTCTCCTCCAATCCCTGGTTGCACGCCCAATCCCTGTATGGCCGCCGCTGCGAATTCTTCTGTTGAATTGAAAAATTGGTTTGAGTGTCAAGTCAACAGTATGCTCTGGAGGTACGGATGGTGGGTATGCGGCTTACAGCGCTTTTCAGACTTCTTTCCGTTTCCCGCAAATGGTGCCTGGGATGTTGCCTTTGATGTAGCATTCTCCGAGACCGTGTTCGCCTCGTTCAACCAGTCGCATTTCGACTTTGCCGGGTTTAAGACTCTATATAGGAGCTTCAACACGACCGTTGACGCTACTTTCGTGGAATTTGATCACGGCTTCACGACGACTGTTGGCGTACCGAACTTGAATGGCGACAAAGGTGGCTTCATATATGCAACTGGCTGGGAAGGAGGCAAGACCCTAACTGGGATGGATGTCTGGTTTGCCGATGCTGCGTTTGCAGTTATCCAAGAAATTGATGGAGAGCGAAAGATTGTTGAATTCAGAGAGAGTTCAAATATTCCGAGCTCAGACGACGTTCCTAGCGTACAAAACTGGACGTGTCAGTTCTGAAGCTGGATTTCGACCAGTAGGAATTAGTAACGTATTATTGTAACGAAATCAATAGTTCACCGTCCAAGCCCCACACTTTAATCGGTCAAACTAGTCAAGCCCAAGGCGAATTGCTCAACACATCTACGGAAGAGAATTCAGCTATTCCTAAGTTCGCTTTCATACTAATGGTACGGAAAAAAACATCATTCTAGTATTTGTCGGCAAAATGTACTGTACAGTGGCCTTACTACAATAATGGGAGAATGGTTTACAACACCGGGGCCAGAGGATATCGTGCACACGAGTGCCTTCCATCATTAATTGCACAGTACCGAATCAAGTTGTAGGGAAAATTAATGAAACTGTGACTCTTTAGAGGATAAGAGCTGGTGTCAACCTCGGCATATATGCACCAAATGCTGCATGTCATAGTGGGTATATTCTGCTAGGGCGCTACCTGAATGAATACGCCAACCTTGAGCGCGGGATAAAAGTTTTGAAATGGACCTCTATAGTCCACAGGCCTTGGGTCTACGGCGGGCGAAGAGAACCAAAAGCCTTTGGACTACGAAACGATGGCTTTTGGTTCTCTTCGGCCGCCGTAGTTCACGGGCTTTGAGTTCTGTTCGGACGACGTAGTCCGAGGGCTTTTGGTTTTCTTCGCCCGCCGTACAGAGGTACAATCTTTCATGAAACGTTCCTAGATACAGCGAATCCAGGCGTGAGCTTTGGAAGCTCTGTAATGTATCATTTGTTCATATTATTTGCATAATCAATTGCAGCCTTTACTGCCGTCGCGATTCCCGATCTAGCGCCAGCATCCAGATTGACAACAGCATTTAGTGTGATACCACCCGGCGTGGACATGGCAGCCTTAAGATGCTCGGGAAGCATAGGATCTTTGCCACTCAAAAGGCCACTACCACTTCGCAAGCTCTCCGATGCTACGGCAGCTGCCACATTACGAGGCACGCCGGCTGCGACGCTGGCATCTGTCACAGAATCCACCGCTACGATCGCAAGAGCATGCATTACTGCGCCTATTGCCGTTGCGGAGTTTAGCAGGTTCTCTTCAATGCGAATGACGCTTCCAATTTGTGAGAGGACTTCTTCCGCAAGATGAAACTGCGTTCCGGCGACCGAACCGCTAGGCTCTGCCAAGAGTGTCACGCTATCTCCTCTCCTTGCCCCAAGGGTTGGAATAGCTCTCGCAACAGTGAAGGCTTCTCGCTTTGCGGAGCTGGCTGGATGTCTTTTCGTAGCGAGGATGTCCAGAATTTGCGAAACGGATACACCAGCCAGCATGCTAATGATGGTCTTGTTCTGGAGCGTGTCAACCAGCTCTTGAGGATCAAATAATGTGCGGAGAGTCTGAGGCTGAACTCCTAGCAGAACAACATCTGCATCCGTCACTGCTTGTGCGATCTTGTCTTGGCCATAGGTGATTGCGACTCTTTCCTTGACCACGCTCTCGAGCTCACGCTCGATGCGCTCAGCTGATGAAGATGTATTGACATGCGCCGCGTATGTATAGTCGGGGTTTCCTTTCATCAGCAGACCTTGCAAGATGGCAGTGCCGACGGAGCCTTCCGATGCGATCAGCGAAAAAGAGGCCGAGAGCAATTTCGTAACATCGCTTACCGCAACCAAGAATCGCAATTCTCAACGCAGCCATCTTCGAAGCATCAACTGGTCGAACCTTGGAATTATTAGCAGCTGACAGCGTCTAGCAGCACTTGTTGTACACATCGCCTTTTGAAGCGATCACGGTGGGCAAGGCGAATGACGCAAAGCTAGGATAAGCTGCCGGGTCCGCATCGGCTCAGCACCCGACAGTGTAGGACACCGATTGTAAAGTCCGGCAGGCCGTCCCGATCCATGTCCCAAGAACCTCAAACAAATATGCCGCCACCGCAAGCGGGTTCTGAATCCACCACGTAGTGTTCGACGCCGTCCGCTTCTTTCCACCAAGACTTCACTGATAGCAGCCAGTCACGCCTACATGTCGACGTCTGTTCACCATTCCACCTCAGATGGATCCAGATACGCTCTGCCATTCCACTCTCACCCTGTCCCAAAGCCGGGTACCTACGTGCCAGCGATCACTTTTTATAAGAAGGACCGCGATGAGCTCGACATAGAGGCCCAATCAAAGTACTATGCTTACCTCGCCGGCACCGGCCTTACGGGACTCGTAATCCTCGGAACAAATGCAGAAACGTTTCTTCTGACACGTGAAGAGCGCAAGACACTGCTCGAGCTAGCTCGCAAGAGCGTGCCCAAGGATTTCCCGATCATCGTTGGTGTCATGGGCCATTCGACAGCACAAGTTCTTGAGTATCTCGCGGACGCTCACGAAGCCGGAGCGAACTACCTCCTCGTTCTTCCCTGCGCATATTTCGGAAAGCAGACGACTACTGCAGTTGTGAAGTCCTTTTTCGCAGACATTGCAGCCGCCTCTCCGCTCCCCATTATCTTATACAATTTCCCTGCTGTTTGCAACGGCCTAGATCTTGATTCTGATATCATCACTGCTCTCGCACAAGCGCACCCTAATATTGTCGGCGTAAAGCTGACATGCGGGTCTGTCGCCAAAATTGCACGGCTTGCAGCTATCTTCCCCCCGGCCCGCTTCGTCACTTTTGGTGGCCAGAGCGACTTCCTCTTGGGTGGTCTCGCAGTAGGTAGCGCGGGATGCATCGCGGCGTTCGCCAACTCATTTCCAAGATCTGTCGCTAGATTGTACAAGTTGTGGGAGCAGGGCAGGCAGGAAGAGGCGCTAGCTTTGCAGCAAACACTGGCGCTCGCCGAGCAGCCGACGAAGGCAGGGATTGCGAATACAAAGTTTGCCGCCGCGATAGGGACAGCAAGACGGGCTGGCATCAGAGATGCCGAAATCTTACTGAGGCCAAGGAGACCATACGTGGGAGTGCCCGAGGATCAGCAGAAACGAATCAGAGACACTGTCATGAGGATTGGAAAACTAGAGGATGTGGCACTCGAGAGTGACGTTGTGCAGGCTAGGTTGTGATCGCGGTAGTGTTTGCATGTTGCTTGAGGGCACCATCCACCTAATTCCTAACGGGGCGACATCGTGTAGGTAGCTACCTAATAATCCACGGAGAGGCTAAGTTTCAGTAGTTGCTTTGCGGAACTACCGTCAAGACTTTGTTTTCGGATTTATGCTGAGGCGGCTCTTGACCGACGTGTCCATTGTAACCCTCTGATGAAAGGTTTTCGTGGAGACGGCTAATCCATCATCCATGCTCTTTTAGATTGTGAGGCTACCTGGGCCAGCAGCAGCACTGCCGCCATTGTTGGAAATCGTGACGCTACACCGTTCTCAGGATTACATTGGGTTTAACGGCCACGACGATTCCAGCGCAGAAGTGGGCAATGCCACACTGTACTGAAGCGCGAGACGGATTTGCGAGAGATTCATGCTCATCTGGGCCTTGCATCGCCGCTTGGAGATTGTGGTCCAGCTGGGACAAAAGAAGCAGACGGAGAACTTGCGGGGAAGAACCAGTTTTATCTGGCGCAACATTGAACCTCGAGATGCGAATCAGTGAGTCAGGTGGCCGGACGAGTGGAAAGAAATTATCACGATACTGTATGAGCTTTGCAGCTTGGTGATGGATCCTTCGTCTCTAGTTAAGCGAATTTGCCAAACAATCTCCTTCTCAGCTCCTGTCGATATGCTCTCATTCCGTCCCTCATTCTATCTGCACCGCCCTGGTTCTCGACCAGGCGTCGCAGTAGATATTGCATACACTCTTGGGTACTACCCCAAGTCAAGCACTTAAAGAGCTCTGGTATGACGACTTCCTTTTTTTCCCAAGATGCGTCACCAAAGCAGTTCGAATTCTCGCTGTTTGCCCTGATGTCGTCGCATTTCTGCAGCAGCCTACACCCGAGCACATCTGCCATACCTTGCAATTGTCCAAAGTCTGGCAAGACCTTGAGCTCCTTCCTCGCGGAGAGATCGTGGATTAGATTCCATGCTTTTGCTACACTCTCGGGGTTGTGGCCTGCGAGGAAGAGTGCTATTCTCGGAAATTTCTGCGCTGTCGGTTCAGAAAAGCCGAGATTTTTGCCTGATAGCACATCAGCAACGATATTATTGTAAGATTCATCTGTATGCTCCTTTGTATCGTGGATTTTCTCCCTCTGCTCATTCGCAATATAAGCTCCACGGACGAGTTTAATGGCCAGTATCCAATCCTCCCTGGCAGCCAGGGACAACTGATGCTTGAGTTTGTCCCGAGACGATTTGAGATAGGCTTGAATGGTGTTGTATACGACTGCTGTGCCGTTCGTGTTATATTTACGCATGAGGTCAATGGTCCAGCGATCTATGGCGGTCTGGAAGACTTGCTGTTCGGCGTCAACCCAGAGACGGCATTTCTGGGACCTTGCTTTTTGACAGATTGTGTCCATGGCAGCGACCATTTCAAGTGGTGGACTCCGGTTGTTCATTAGAGCATTTGCCACGCCAGGACCCGCGCCCGTCAACCTTGGCTTCGTTAACTACAGCTCTTGACAAGGTGATAGACGCTCACTTCAAACCAATCCAATCGCCCTCTCCGACCATATCGAGCGTTCTCAAGTTGCCATCTTTCCACTGTTCGACCTCCAGAGCTTGGTTCACACATCTTCTGCCAGTAGAATGGAGCTCGTTCGACCGCGAGATCTGTATCTCTTTGCCGTAGCAGAGAATCACTCCTGCGTAGCCCAGCCGCCGTATACTATCCCTTGTCTTGAATACTTCTTCCTGATTCCTTCCGGCGCAAAATTGGTCATAGAACAGGGGCTTCACGATCGCCCTTAACACTGGGTTGGCATCCGGGTTGAAGAGGGTGGATCGAGAGTGTGCCATCTTGTCGAGTAGCTTGAAGCCGATATGGGATAAAGTTGATGAAGAAAGTACAAGACCGATGAAAAGATTGCGTAGGATGGCAGATGCAGGCACGCGTTCAAGCCCTGTGGCCACGGATTTATTTGGTTGCCTTACTGGAGGAAGTCTACGGTCAAGCTCAGCATGCTCTTCGCCCTTCTGTGACAGCGTAGCGTAACTCGGATATGTGCGGTTGTATATGGTCACCTTGGCAGCCGTCCATCTTCGATAGGCAGGAACAGTCGATGGGCGAAAGCCTTGCTGGAAGACGTAACAATTGATTCGGCTAGTCATTGTCGTGAATATCAACGAAGCCGAGTTTAAACCTGGCGCGGCACTGACCTTTCTTCTAGCATCAATGTATGTTGGCGACATCTTTAAAGAATGGCCGGTTGACGTTGCCGAGTATTGTTGATGTGGGGAAGTTGTCATAGCCCAATCTGCAGCGCTCGGTTGCGATGCCGAGAGATGGCGAGGACCCAGGATTTTGTGGGGGTTGAGGTCATGTGTCGGACTTGGCATGTTTATCTGCGAACCATTTCCGAAGGCGCGTGGATTGTGGAAGCATTGCCGATATCGACGGTACGGCGCCGCAGCTTGATGCACGCTGGCGGCTTGACGATGTATGGACTTTGAGATGATTCTGGCCAGTCTGAGTATCGACTAGGACCGTTTACGAGAGACTCAGGGACCATCATCTTGTACGCTGACTGGTAGTTCATATGCAAAAATCATCTTTGTCGATTGTTTCTGGTGCTGACATCAACTCCATGCATCAAGATCCCCCATTACAGACCAGTTGAGTTGCCCATAGTCCAAAGACTCGACGACTGCCAGAAGCTGCTCGCCACTGAGACCATCTTCTGAGTTCCATTCGCACAGAAGATTGCTAATGCCGACGTCGGGCACTGTCTGATCTCTTCCGTTGACCTGATCATTTATAGCTTCCATCATGTAACTTGATGCGCTCTCAGGAGTCTCGTGCTGGACGTGCTGGTGCGAAGTCGATGTACTCGGTACCTCCTGTAGCCTTCTTAAGCTAAAATCCAGCTGGTCAAGTTCACGCCGTTGGAAATCAGCAATGAGATTGCCGCAGGTCACCATTCCGTCCAAAATACTGCATGCAGTGACAAAACGTGAATCGCGATCTTTGACTAGCGACGGATCAACCGTTGCGGCCACGCAGAGGACGACCGAGGAGGAGAAAGTTGCCTCGCGGTCGAATGGGATAAAGCTCTCTGCAGAACCGTTAGCAACAACTTCTCCAACTGCTAGATAACCCTTTACCGAGCAAGCTTTGAGACTGCAGGGTCTCTAAGAGCTTGAGGCACTGTTGCGCAGAACTGACGCATACACGGATTAATGACCTTGCGTCCAAAGAAGAGGATATACGCAGTGGTCTATTGGCCTCGAGTCGCTTTTGCAGGAAGCTATACAGCAGTGGCCTTGTCGCAACAATGAGAGCCTATTGAACGCAACTGCGATTGGCTTACAAAGTAAGTGTGTCTTTGCGGAGGACTTACCTGATGATGGAACAGATGCAAGGTTGCTGAGAGTCTACTGAGGCCGCCCACTGGTTGTTGTAAGTTGAGCGAGTAGAACTCGTTTAGCTCGTTGTTGGCTTCAGCGATGGTCCTCAGAGCCCCCTTCATGCTGGCGAGAAAGCGCTCACTCCTACCACCAGTCTTGCCATATACAGCTAGATGGTCAATCAGCATCCGCCTCGCCTCTCTAATCCAGGGCGCCCAACCATCGATCGTTGGACGCCCTGATCTGATCTGGATCACTTACTCTGCAAAATCGTAGCATTAGCCCTGGCCAGTTTTATGTGAATACCAAGGGCTTTCTGCTTTGCCAAAGAGCCGAGAAAAGAAGGGAGTGGAGCTGTGATGTCATCATCGGAGAGGCTCATAGGCACGCCCATCAAAGAGGTCATTTGGCGGTCAAGAACATAGACCGTCCACCAAGCTTCCCTGCAGCGTTCAACAAGGGTTTCGGACATATGAAGGCTTCTCATATCAGTATGCATGCCTTGCTCGACCGCCATCCGCAAGGCTTGCCCTATCTTGTGATTCATCAGAACCATTCCATGGGTATAAATCGCGAGTAACCTTACCATGTTGTATGCAGCACTCCGATTGTCTAAGCACTGGAGATACAATGCCGAGCAGCATAACATCTCTATCGACTGTATAGCATCACTGCACATATAAGTAATATCTGGAAGCAGTTTCATGGCTTGCACGAACAGTTCGGATCCCGGCGGCCGTTTCCCGTTTTTGGCACGGACAATGAAGCCTTTACCAAAGGCAAGTATGATAAGGAAATGGATATACCAGAGTCTGGGGTAGTTTGTTTGATTGTTCGGGTCCTCGTAGAATTTACGAAAATGATGCATGAAAGTTGATTCATCAAACATGTGAAACAACTGACCACAGTGGAACTTGACCGCGTTGATTAAATAAGTTGCAAAATCTGCCGCGGGCAAGATACTGACGTCGACCATTGCTGAAGTTCGTTGTCCGTCCCAACCGAGATCATAGGTCGAGCCTTCAAAAAGAAGTGCTGTGGCTGATAAAGGAGCGCCATTGACTTTGGAATGCACCATGCTCAATACTCGTCGACCAAATGACCAATTGGATGACACGCCAAGAAAATCTGTCAAGGTCAGCCAGCAGATCAATAGATGGTATGATGGCCAGGTGAGACATACAGCGTCTGCTAGCGTTGTTTACTATGAAGGCATCAGAATTCATAGGATCTAACGGATTCGTCAGATCAGCCGCGGGTACGCTACGAAGTCCATTCTGATGTCCCTCCTCTGGATCTGGATGTGAAGATTTGTCCGCATCGTCGATGCTTCCGCTATCATTCGGCGAGGTAGGCTGCGGTGTCGCTGGCCTTGACACTCTGTGGTCTAGTTCATCGTTGTCGTCTTCAACATCGGCGCGTGAACCATGGGGGTCTTCAGCTGTACTCTCCCGTCTGAGCCTAGCAGCACGCCCTTCGAGTTCGGATATGTAGCTGCAATTTGTAAGCTATCAACTCACGCTACACGTCGAAAGTTGCACCTTTGGGTTACTAAGATTTTCTGCTGTCGGGTATCAAAATCGCAGAGTACGGATCTCTTTCTGCACTGCTCGCATGGCACGGTTGCGGAGCACTTGATTTTCTGCTTTCTGCATCGAACACAGCTGGCGTTCAGGTAAGCAGAGCACACGCTACGTCACGTGAACTTAAAGAGTCCTCACGCATTGGGAGCACGTTTGCGCACGCGACCGTCCCTGCGTACGACTCTGTCTGTGCTCTCCGCCATCTCCATAGCCTTCAAGGTTGCGCATCCTATGGCATCGGGAAGAGATGCGTGACGAACTTGATGCGTCGGCAGCTCTCGGGCAGACTGTCAGGTTGCATGCGCGGAGTCGCTGCCGAGGGCAAATTACGGAGTATCAGTCACGTGCTAAGAACAGTCGGATAAGCACTCCGTGCTGCGGAGACTAACTTCTATCTACCAAGGTACCTAGAGGTATGTCTGCGGGGTGCCGTATTCTCAAGTATCCCTGGTATTCAACTTAGTGATCTCGTGATATAAATTTTCATATCGTTGTTAAGAACACCTCCGACCCCATACGCAGGAATGATACGACATGCTCTTGCTAAGGAAATGGACAACCATGCCCTTTTCATTGCCTTCATGCGTCTCCATACTCCTACACTTCCATCCCGATAGTACAGATCGAGTCCTAAAAGGTGTAGCGGGGTACATAAAAATTGACTTGCCGCAGGCGCTATCAGCTGTGCGATGGACAGCTTGCTCATGTAACGCTCCACGGTATCTGGAAACTTTGCCGCAACCATCGGAGGTAGATTAAACGTTGCGAATAATGTCAGACCATCCCGTATTAGAAAGGGGACGTAGCTTATGAGCGGCAACGGACGTGAGCGAGATGCCGGTGTACCAAATGAGCGCGCAAAGACACTATCTTTTTTCAGTGCCAGTGCCACGTTCACAGACGTGATGGCAACAAATTTGGCGCTGCCGCTGGTTGCTGTCTTGGCAGGAAGGTTCTGCTTGTAAGAGTACAGCACGTCGGTTGCGTTGGCCGTGAGGTAGGTGCCTACATAGAGGAAGAAGACTGCACAAAACGATGGGGTCATGAAAAATTGGCGTGGGCGGCGGACAAGTGAGCTCAAGGAAGCTTGGGCTGACGCTAGAAGAGAGTGCTGGCCCGCTGCGTTCTCTACCACTGCTCTTTAACGGCATAAGACTGTGAGTTGTATTCATGGCTGGATTCTGCTTACTGACCTGTCGATTATGGTCATGATCGGGGAGACTGCTATCGCGGCCATTGTTGCAGCCGTCACACCAGCTGTCACATCGACTGCAAGCCTGTTTGTTGGACGTTCGGTCGTATTGAGCACCTCAGGCATCTCATTTTTGTTGTTTGACATTGAGTAAGACGAATGATGCTCGCTTGTCCTGTTATTGAAGCAGAAACAAGAGCATAAGGAAGTTGCGCTTGCTTTAACAGATGTCTTTAGAAGACATCGTTCCACTATGATATGGATTTGCAGAAAACGCAATTTATCTATTATCAAGCCCGGATCTGTATCCGACACGATATTTCCGGTATTTCCGACATCATTGTTTGGTGGCCGAGCCATTCGAACGTGTCACGAATCCAATTGAGAGCTCACATCTGAATACCTCACAGTTTTGTGGCCTAGGGTTAGTGACAGACAACCATGCAAGACCCAGAAAATCTGCTGTACTGCTCACGTGCGAGTGTTGCGAGTCGCCCAATATACAGTCCTGGTGATATTTATTGCTGCATTGACTATATAAGCCTATAGCCTTGCCCGTGCTATCTTGTTTTGTGCGGTGATAAGGTCTTTCAGTTCGGCACCCTTGCCAACGCGCCAACTAATCGTTTCTCCCCAGTTCTGGCCCGTCAAATCAACATTTTTCCACCGCCAGCGTTGCTGGCGCTGTTCACCATCCTCAATCAGTTCCTTCACCCACTTGCCAAAGATTGGCATCATCTTAAAACCATGTCCGGAATCGCCAGACAGGGCAATGACAGAGTGGTCTGTGCCTGGCACATAGTCGATGCAGAATTCCGAGTCTGCAGTATCTGCAAACCAGCACAGCTTCTGATCCACGAAGGGCCTATCAGCCATCCAGTGGAACGTCTCGCGCAGCAGTCGTCGCAACTTCTGCTCGTCTTCATATGGGATGAAGTTTTGAGGCGGGGGAAGTCGCTCTGAGGGCGGCAACGATACACCGTTGGGTCCTGGATTTGTATAGCCAATGCCGAGGGGGCAGAGCTTGAAAAGCCTCGTCTTGGGATCTGGTTCGAAGAAGAATCCCAAGTCTCTTATATTTGTGGTGGGAATACCGCGGAGTAGGTTTACCTCGTCATCGCTGAGCTGAACGTGTGCCACCGACCAGCTGCGAGCTGTGACGAATTTGCCCAGGTCCGGCAGTAGGGCAGCATTGTGTGCACCCAAAGCACAAATCGTGAGATCAGCTTTATGTATCTTGCTGTCCGCCGTTTCGAAGCCAACGCACTTCTTGCCTTCATACACCAGCCTCAAGACCTTGCCCTTTTCCTCGCCCAGAACGAATTTCACACCAATCCTCGCGCAGTGCTCCCAAATGCCGGCCAGCGTATCTGAAGAGTGGGCATACCCCGCCAGACGATTGAAGTAGCCTTTGAACCCGGTCAGCGGTCCTGAATACTGCCATGTGTAATCTTTGAAGTCCTGAGTGCCATCGAGGCGCCTGATGCCAGGCGCAAATGCTGGATCTTTCTCTATCGTCGCCAGAGCATCCTCCAGATGCTTGACTGCTTTGGGAGGAGCCCGACCAGTGGTTGCAACGACGTAACCTGTTTGGTGGAAGTACGGACCGAACAAGGCTGTTTTCCAACCCTCGATGGCTTCCTTTCATGGCTCAGCGACTGTCAGGCTCCGAAAAAACAGGTTTGCGTTTACCAGCGCCAGTTTGGTGTAGAATCCATCCTCATATTCTGCTCGCACGATCTTGTTGAGATCCCAAGCCGCAGAGTATGGCGAAGGGATCTTTTCCGCACGCTCATACACCGTAACGTTCGTGTATCCGGCATTCGTGAGGTGCAGCGCCGTCGACAAACCCCAAGCGCCTGCACCGATAATAACGATTGGCGAATCTATGTCGACCATTCTGATTGTTCAGACTTTTCGAATCACTTCGACCAAACACCATCATTTGGAGGTGTACCTTAAGTCGCTTTCATACGGCTCGCGCCACAGCATCCGGACCGATTGCAAGCAACGAGATGCCGGGCCAGCAGCATGAACATCCAAGTTCGTCGGCCATTGTCCCGCGAATTCAGCTCTTGTCATGGAATTGAATGCCACTGTAGATTGTGGCAACCTCGGCTTGGCGCGGGATGGAACCTTGTGGTAAGGTACCTGGAACTACGGGAACGCATCCGGCGTCCGTTTGCATTATCTCTTTCCTCCGAATACCTTGCTACCTACGAACAAGCAATGCACATCCTGAGCATCATCTTTGGCTGCATCTCACACCCTGGAAAGACCTCAATCTCTATGGCTAACGGCACGACGTTCCGCGTACTCTCATCCGATGCTGGCTGAGGGGCTTGCATGCGTCACTGATCCATTTACGGCGGGCGCGCCGTAGAAGTTTCGTCTATATTCACAATGCTTCTTCACTCCTGGACTTTGCTGGCGTCCCGGCGACGAATTATTGTGCACAGCATTCAATCGCTCAGGTTATTTCCACATTAGCATCATGCAGTCAGCAGCCTTGCGGCACTGCAGGCTGATTGTGCCACGGAGGAACTCATTTCAAAACCAATGTCATGTACAGCATTCTATTGCGCGTGCGAGGACACTCACGTCTGGCACCTACAGAGTACCAAAGCCTTTCAATGAACCCAATGTTAGTCTAGCCTGCGCCGCCTTATGTCAAACAAACTAACAAAGCTCCTTTGCAGCTACATTTCGCGCCCGGCTCGCCTGAACGCCAAAGGCTGTCCGCCGCGCTGGAAGATCTCAAGGCACGGCTTCCCGTGAAGGTTCCAGCCATCGGTGGCCTCAATGCAATAGTCAACACATCAACTGACGTCACGTCCATGTACCAACCGCACAAGCACGCATCAACATTCCAACAATTCGCCTCGGCGTCGAAGGGAGATATCAAGGCAGCCATCGAGACAGCGCTCACGGCCAAGCGGAAATGGCAAGACATGCCCTTCACAGACCGGGCATCCATCTTCCTGCGAGCGGCTGATCTTGTTTCGGGGAAATATAGATTTGAGCTCTTGGCTGCCACCATGCTCGGCCAGGGAAAGAATGCATGGCAGGCTGAGATTGACGCTGCGGCGGAGTTGGCGGACTTCTTTCGCTACAATGTTTCGTTTGCACAGGAGATCTATGACAAGCAGCCTACGGTCAACGCACCAAGCCATTATGGCAGGACAGATTGGCGACCGCTCGAAGGTTTCGTATACAGCGTTTCTCCCTTCAATTTTACGGCAATTGGTGGTAATCTCGTCTCTGCACCCGCACTGATGGGCAACGTGGTCGTCTGGAAGCCAGCGCCTATGACAGCATACCAAAGTTGGTTGGTGCATAAAATTCTGCTCGAAGCTGGTCTTCCTGAGGGCGTCGTGCAGCTCGTTAATGGAGACGCTGAATTGATCACCAACGTTATCTTCGATCATCCCGAGTTCGCAGCTCTATCCTTCATCGGCTCGTCCGACGTCTTTCGGATGCTGAACGTCAAAGCCGCGCAGGGCCTGGCCGAGAAAAGGTATCGCGACTTCCCGAGGCTAGCAGGCGAAACGTCTGGCAAGAATTTTCACCTTATCGGCCCGTCAGCCGACGTCCCTAATGCCGCCAGACATACCATCCGCGCTGCCTATGAGTATGCTGGCCAAAAATGCTCTGCCTGCTCCCGCATTTATGTTCCCGAGAGCCAGGCCGAGCTCTTCTTCTCAGAAATGAGAAAAGAGCTTGCTCGCGTGAAGGTTGGACCGCCGGAAGAGTACACCTCTTTCACCGGACCTGTAATCGATAAGAAGGCCTTTGAACGCATCAGTGCTGCTATCGACTCGGCCAATAAAGATCCAAAAGTCGAGACGGTTGTCGGAGGTACCTATGACGATAGCGTGGGCTACTACGTCAACCCCACTCTCTACAACGTCTCCGACCCTAATCATTGGCTCTTCAATAAGGAGCTCTTTGGTCCCGTGCTTGCAGCCTATGTCTACCCCGACAACAAATTTTCCGAGACTCTCAGTCACATCGATAGCCATGGCGGCGGCTTCGCGCTTACTGGTAATATCTTTTCTAATGATCAGGAGGCAGTTCGCGAAGCAGAGAACAGGCTGCGATATGCGGCTGGTAATTTTTACATCAACTGTAAGATCACGGCGGCGGTGATTGGGCAGCAGAGTTTTGGCGGTGCAAGGGCCAGTGGTACATGTGACAAAGCGGGCAGCAGTGGGTTATTGATGAGGTTTGTGGCACCCAGGACTCTGAAAGAGGAGTTCAACAAGCTGGATGAGGTCATGTATCCCAGCAACATGGAGGAGGGTGCAATGTGAGCGATGAAAAGCCTTGAGTTGGTAGCGTTTTGTAGTCCCGAATTACTTTCCAGGCTGCATTGCGATTTACTGGGCCTGCTACCTCGTCCATGCGTTTCGTGGTCGAAGCATCTCAGATAAGATCCATGTGAGGTGGATCCAGGCAATTGCGGACAGGCGAATCGGGCATGAAGTCTGATATTCAGCTCGAGACATGCTACGGAGGCCTTGCGTATCTTTGATACAGGATGGCCTGGACTAATTCGAACTATCCTGAATCATTCGAATGCTGCCATCGATGGAGGTATGGAGATGTTCTCCGGCCAGCCCGCCACAAGCACTCACGGCTTGCTTGGCCGCAGGTATCTGTTGAATTCTACCGCTTGCTCGTGACATTAACGCGTCGCCACCCCATCATGGTGCAGCTCGATCTAGGCCTGCGGGGGCTGGCAACAATCGTGCACGATTCTCGGAAGCCAGTCCGATGGCTCTCGGATGCGCTGCCTTGCACCAATAGAAGCACTTTATCTATCCAGGGAGCGCCTTGCACGCAGAGATTATCCTCCTTCCCTGAATAGGAGATCGCCGAGCCTCTAAGTTCATTAAGTATTTTAGACCTCGTCCGCTTTTCGAGGAGAAATCCATTTTGTCTGTAGAAAGCAATCCAGCCCTGAGATTCCTACACCTATCGATCGTCCTCTTGGTTTCACCCATTGAAGCCCAAGCCTCTACGTACATCATTGTGATTATCCATCTGTTTCTCTTCGTCCACTCGTCATCTTGCAAATGTCTCACGATGACAGTTACGAGAAGAAGATCGATGCGGAGACTGACATTCACCCTACCACGTCCATCACCCATGACGAGCATAGACGTACCTCAGTCAGCGATGCAGTCTTCGGAGAAATCACTGAAGGCGGTCCAGACTACCGCGCTGTAAGTCAGCAGTGGGCCGATACTGACCATGCGCATCACTGACTTTGCCTAGGTGGGTTGGAAGGGAACTGCTGTGTTGATGTTGAAGACGCAGATCGGCTTGGGTGTTCTCTCAATCCCCCAAACGTTCGATACCCTTGGCCTCATTCCCGGTGTCATCTGTCTACTGGTCGTTGCCGTTATGACAAGCTGGTCTGATTACATTGTGGGCCGGTTCAAGCTACGCCATGCCGATGTCTACGGCATTGACGACGTGGGACGGAAACTCTTTGGCCGGATTGGCTACGAGATTTTCGGCATTACTTTTGCCCTTTGTATGTTGATCCAATTTGTTCAGGCGACTGTCGCTAAGTCTGGCTAGACGTAATCTTTATCGCCGGTTCAGGCATGCTGGGCATTGCGACCGCACTGAATGCCGTCTCATCTCATGGCACTTGTACAGCTGTTTTTGTTGCCGTCGCCGCCATCATTGGTTTCGGTTTGGGCAGTATCCAGACGCTTCACCGTGTTTCATGGCTCGCATGGGTTGGCATAGTTTGTATCCTGACTGCAAGTATGCGAATGGCATCATCGAATCGTGGCAACGCTCAGCCAGGCTAATGTACACACCAGTTCTAGCTTTGACGATATCTGTGGGCGTGGAAGATCGGCCTGCTGCAGCACCGCAGACTGGGCCTTGGCAGTCGGATTACAAATTGTTCCAGAATCCGAGTACCGCTGATGCTTTCGCCGCTCTCTCGTCCATTGTATTCGCGTATGCCGGCACACCTGCTTTCTTCAATATCGTTGCTGAGATGCGCGATCCTCGACATTATACCCGAGCACTCACAATCTGCCAAGGAACTATGACTGCTGTATACATTGCTATCGGCTGCGTCGTTTATTGCTACTGCGGATCCTACGTCGCTTCCCCCGCCCTTGGGTCTGCGGGTAAGACAATGAAGAAGGTTTGCTACGGCATTGCTCTGCCGGGGTTGATCGTCACTACGATGCTCTACGTACATGTAAGGCGATCTGTTCGGGTGGTCGCCGCTTGTCTGACTTTCGTTTCCAGCTTTCCGCGAAGTACTTCTTCATACGCTTCCTTCGAGGTTCCCGGCACCTTACTCGAAATACCTTTGTTCATTGGGTGACCTGGATAGGTTGCACCGCTGGTAACTCCATCGCCGCTTATGTTATCGCTAGTGCCATCCCCGTCTTCGGCGGACTTGTCGCACTGGTCGGTGCTCTTCTCGGTACGTTGATGTCACTTCAACCTATGGGTTGCATGTGGCTCTACGATCACTGGCATGAGGGAAAGGCGAAGAAGACTGCCAAATGGATGTTTATGGTCGGCTGGTGTGTCTTCATAATTGTTGCCGGTTGGTTCCTGACGATTGCTGGTACTTATGGATCTATTGTTGGTATCATTGACAGTTACAAGGCGTCCGGTGGTTCCAGGGCCTGGACGTGTGCCGACAATTCGAATTCATCATAAGCGGCGATCCTTCACAGTAATAATGTTCTGTAAGTCTAGAAGTACAAAAAGCGCGAACGCTTACATAGCTTTCCTATGATGCCTTCATGAAGCTTAGGTATTTGTTGTCTTGCACAACACGTCCGCTCGTCAGGACGAATGACATCTTTCTAGCTCTGAGCTTTGTCCTTGGCACTTAGCCTTAGCTTTAGCTACCATTGGCTTATTCGAACAATTTACTCTTGTCTTGCACAAGGCCATGCTCGTGCCCAAATAGAAGTTTTCATTCAATATCCGCAGCAAATGCAAGAAAAGCAAATGTTTCGAGCATGAACGATCACTTGGAGTTTGTTAGTCCATTTTTAGGCAGGTGATTTCCACGGGGTGCACTGTAAAGTGCTTCCAGAACCTCTACGTGCGTGCTGCAGTTAGCGGCATTGACTGTGGACGGCTTTACGCAAAGTCATTGCTTTATCAACTACCTCAGATCTCCAGGTGGTCTGTCATGTACGAGGAATTTTGACACATGCGTCGTGGCAACAAAACTAGTGCTTTAAATCAACTTGAATCCTCAGCAACGATGTGTACTCCACGGAGTGCAACTGCCCTTCACCATCCTATTCGGAATCGTCGCGTAAAGTCTATCGGTTGCTTTTTTGACCAGTGGCATTGATTCAATGCTTAAAATTGTCCATTGCCCTCAAAATTATCTAGGCCGGATCTCCATTCGTGGCGCCACTGCCAAAGAATTAGAGTGTTAAGAACATGACTCATCCAAGTACAGATGTATATCCTCAAGATTACTACAAGCAGTTGTAATTGCTTGGAGCTCGAGCCTACATATACATTAATGTCGATACTCAGACTGGTTACCTCAACCGAACTCTGAGATATCACATTCCATATGACTTACATCTCTTCTGGAGAGATTGAAGTTTACAGTCTGTGACCTGCCCGGCTGTAACATAGTTTTGTTGAAGCCACGAAGCTGGCAAGGTGGAGTATCGTTGCCAAGGCCTAGATATAGCTGAGAAACCTCTTGTCCGGATTTCGTACCAATGTTCTGAAACCTCAACTGCACACGGTACAGAGCATCCCACAAGGCTGGGTTACCACCCTGAAGGTAGAAGCATCTTGCGGAACGTAGATGCTCGTGTTGCGACAATATAGGGGTAAATGTAGTCTTTCACCGAGCTGATGCTGGCTGGAAATGTGTCAAGAATACGCAAGCTGCTTATCGCAAGAAACGTATACACTATTGAGGTTGCGCAGCTTTGTGCCAAAAGAGGCATACGAACACGAATCAATAGTTGTTTACCCCTCAGCGGATGTCACAGCCGAATTCAGAAGGATGAGATCAGGGCTAGGAACAGCTGTAATTTGGGTGTATGAACAGCTCAGATTCCGTAGAGATCAAATCAAGATGGTGCTCCAGAACTGTGATCTTTAACAAAATGTATAGTCCGAAGAGTTCAGACTTTGGCTTGGGCACACAGAAGGATTGACTGTCGTTGGTGGTGCGGTAAAGTAAGCAAGGTGGTACAAATAAGGGGCTCCAGCTGCTGTGAAACGTAACACAGGAAATAGGCACCCCCTGAGCAAACTTGAGCACGCTTGGGGTTGCCGTGAGCTAGCATATATATGGCCTAAGCTAGCGTAATTTGTACTAAGGGTGCCTGAAATTGGGACTCCTTTTTTGGGCAGCTAGCCGTGATCCTCGAGGTGAGATGCTGTTCTCAGGACCCTCTACATCAGGAGCCCAATTTAAGGCCCCTTGAACTCGGTAATACTTACCTTTAGCCACCTTGAATATAGTCCCAGCTTATTCCATGCCCTGTCGACGATATGCCGCCGCACACGGATCTCTCTACTATTTAATTATAAGAGGAATTGCTATTTTCAAGTCAAATTTACTCTTGGCATACGCCCAATCTGGTTCGTCAATCTTGGCGCATTATATCAGCGAAATCTTGCTTGGCTCAACCTCAACTCGATGATACTTAGTCTTGCACTGCCACTGCTCGCGCTGTGTTCAGGTACACTCAGGCTCGCTCATGGTCGCTCGCAGTCTACTCAGACTGCTCATGCTTAGCCCTGTTCTTCGTTCTGGTCGCTCCGTGCGGCCTTGGGGCTGGTGAACTATTGACATCTGGGCCCGTCTTGCAGCAATCTGAGGTTTGCAACACAAGGATATGCATAATCTGTCGAATAAGGGGTTTCTTGAACAGCTACACGTTTGTCTCCATCATAATGTCGTAGATACAATTCAACTTTTGAACAGCCCCTTTCTCGCCCGCCTGAACAACACCGTCAAATGTCTTTCCTTCAATATTTGTGCCACGAATCCGGATAATCACGCGAGATGTATTATCAGAAGCGTCACTTTCAAAAGCATAACAGTCTCTTTCGAACTTGCCTGAAAGGAAGCATTGAACCCACAATGGCTGACCTGGGGAGAGTTTGGCAACAGAAACGGGTACGTTCAATGTAAACCCACAGAGGTAAATCTGAATTGACAGTTTGAGATAATGGTGAACTTTGACTTCGATACCCTCCAAAGCTGCAGCTCGGCTCTTCATCCTGGCATTCTCGGCTCGAATTTGAATTCCTCGTATTCGAGCATCCCACCAGTAGTTGCGTAGAATCGGATCGTCCGAATACTGAAGCTCTTGATACTCTTCCTGGCGCATTCGATAGCACTCTTGCAGAATTGGGTCATTGGACTTATGCAAGTCTCCAAGACTGTCTTGTAATGGATTGTTTGATCGAGCATTCTGACCAAGCGGCGATGCAACATTTCAATGGCTTCCTGCGCGAGGCGATAATGCCTCGTCTGGAAGGTACCGCCGTAAAGTCTGCTTTGGGAGGATTTGCAATATGAGAGCGCACCACTTTTCCAAGAGGTTCAGCACAAGTAGGTCAACGATAAGTTCAGAAATAGACAGTATTGCCAAGGACGAGCGGGCATTGTGACCCAGCTGCTCCCAAGCAAAGAAATGGAGGCATGGATGACACTTGCGGTACTCCGGATCGTTGTGGTGCTTTATTCTGATCTCTGTTTCCTGACTTTGGCTGGCGTATGGATAGAAATGAGTTGCCTTCTAACCAGAGGACATGGAGATAAATCCCGTTTCCAGTTGGCGGCTTTCCACCAATGGAGAGGAGACTAGATGGGTAAGATTAGTGATCTGGCTTTAGAAGCATTGGGTCAACCAACCTTTCGAGGTCATGGACGCCGTCCATAAACACCGCAAGAGCTTCTGTGCGAAGAAGACTCGTCAGTCTGTCCGGTAAGGTAGGATCTTGTCGTAAAATCTCTCCATATCGATCCGGATGAAGTTCTGCTGTTCATTGAAGCATCGATTCCAGCACTTTGTTTGGGAAGGGGAATTTGTAGGCTTGTTCGGATGTTCCAATAGTGGAGAAGTTGGAAGTCTCCATCCAAATCTCTCGTGTCTTTGAAGCAGGCCAATCAGGAATTTTACGGCGTATTTTCTTTCTCCAACACGCATGGTCTATTTGATGAGATCGATTAACCTTTACGTGCTCAATGGAATCTTCGGGCCCATCTTGATCATTAAGCTCTGTTCCCACAAAGTGAGAACTATCTGAGCCAACTCGATTTTCAGGCTGTTGTAAAGCGTCCCGAATAAGATCGCTGATCTGCCGCATTTTGTAGCGTGGTGCGTCTTCCGAGCGCTCTGGAGCGCGTAGTCTTGAAAGCTCTCGAGTCATCTTGAAATCGGCGAAAGTGTCATCCCAAAAATCATCTGGTGTAATTCGAAATGGCTTCATGATTGTTGCAGAGACAGCAGTTCTATAAAAGGTATAGAATATAAATTATGAGCATGATGTGAAGTGTTGAATTTAGGAGAAAGGAACAAAGCTGCTTTGTGAGCAGTGTTCAAGGTTGTTACTTGGTCTCAGTGGGTTGCTCGCGACCGCTGCTACTCAGTTGTTCGGAGCGGTTGCAAGCAGCCCTCCCAGTGCGCCTAGATAGTTATGCGAGATTGCATCAGGTTGCTAGAGTGCTTCTGCTCTCAACTCTCAATTTTATGTGAATTAAGAGAGAAGGAACACAAAGTCAGATGAAATACATAATATATAATATTTTTAATTCATTGTGTAGATCATATGGTCCTTTGGCCCAATGGTAAGGCGTCTGACTACGAATCAGGAGGTGAGTCAACTCAAGATGACGTAATTATATACAGAATTTGACAAAAATAGATTCTGGGTTCGAGCCCCAGGAGGACCTACAAATCATTAATTTTTTGGTTGCACTTATTTTTTTTTTTTTTTTTTTGCAACCATAGAATAACGCAGCGACCTTACTCGAGCTTGAGCGGCTCGAGTTCCTGGAGATTTCCATAGAAGAAAGCTCCGTGTAGAGATGGGCTCCGCGTAGGCATGGGCTCCGCGAAGAACCGCCCCGGTAGATTTCGCTTAATTGTTACACGCTATTACTCTTAAATCTCCGTCGCCCTCGACCTAGCGACGTTAAATAACCCTATCAACATCTAGCACGCATTTGTTGGCTGGTGGAACTACGCAGGGTCTATCTCCACCTTTGCGAAATTGCTACGCACCCACACCTTCAGGGTACCTCAATTGTGCAAATACTAGGCTACTCGGAGTTCATGGAATATCAGAATATTTTGTTCGAGGAGATCACATGGGCAGAAGCCCCTCAGGAACTCAAGGATATCAACTGCTGGGCGTTCTTGGAGGGTCTACGTGTTAACAATATAGTGGCTTGCAGCACTGGCCACCATCCTGCTCTGAGGAAGATCTACCATGGAGAGGGTATGTTGTATGGGAACATAGCGTCAAATTGTTCCTGTCTCCGTAGTTCCCGCCAAATTCGACGTATCCTTCGCCGCTGTCCGCATTGGCAAATACGAGGCTGACGGAAGCTTGTTGGACAATAGCATCAATGATCGAGCCCGCAAAGTTATCAAGGACGTATTGAACCATGGTTCTGTCCTGTAGAGCCTGAGCTTGAACAGCGGAAAATGGTTCAGTAAGGTAGGGAAAGTTGGTTGAACCGCTGCCCTATCACATGGCAAGAGTTCTGTTGTCATAACCTCTGTCTGAGCAGCCATTTGGTCCGTACATGCTGGGTCCTGCGTCCTTTCTAATAACTGCAATCTGTCTTGGTGGCGACGATGGCAGAGTTTTGTTAACAATTTTAAGTAGAACAATAGAGTTTGCCCCGACCGTTCTAAATACCTGAGCGTGGGCATCGCGCACGTCCACATGATAGTTGACTCTCGTGTACTCTACCATTGCTGTAGGGTACTCGTAGCCGAACGTCGGAAGGTGCCCTTGGGCAAAATTCAGCTCCGGGAAACCTTGGTCTTCTCCCAGGTAAAAGAGCGCAGCCATTATACGCGTTGCCATGTCATCTAATCGCCACTCGGGTACACTACCGTTCAAGACAGATGTCATAGAATTTGGGCCCCAAAATGACATGCCGAATCCATCCTGAAACAAGTCAGCGCTTTAAACGCAGCACACAATAGGAGCCGGCTTACTATACCATTTGGCGAAGTCTCCCCTAGAATGGTCAAATCCATTCCTGCAATCGCAGAAAGTACGCCGGAATGCTGACTTCCATCATCGCTCGTCATAAACCCTTGAAATCCTAGTTCACCTTTCAGAAGATCGTTCAACAGATGTGTATTCTGGCAAGCCTGTGTGTTATTGAATTGGTTGTAAGAGCACATCACTCCCGCCAGACCATTGTATACACCATCGTGCCATAGCCAAAGATACAGTTCATGCAGTGTTCTATCGTCACAATTGGAAGAATATGGCTGAGTGATGTTGAATGACAGGATTCCGTAATCATTCCGTTCGTCTACCTGACGAAAGTGCTCTTGCTCTTAATGTATAAAGTGTTCACCAATGGCGATTGTGCCCCCCGCTTGCATACTCGAAACGGATTGACCAAATGCAAGCCCAGAAAGATATGGATCATGCGAATAACTTTCCCAGATGCGGCCCCCCTCGGGTGCACGGCCAAGCGGTCCAACAACGGACGCGTAAGCCGCATTGTTTCCCTTGGCCTTGTGTTCGGCTCCATTTCCATATGACCGCAGAAACATGGGATCTCGATCCCATGACATTGCTATATTAAGTCCAGCTGCATAAATCGAGGAATAGTCAGTGCCTCTTACTCTAGTAGGCGAATCATCAAGTGCGAGCCCACGGAAACCCAGCCGCGGAATGATGCCAAGTACATAGCCATATGTTGCTCCAGTGCCTGTCTGTGTTGTGATATTGACCTTTTCTGTAAGTGTTAGTTGACAAACGAAAGCTCTCGCTTTTTCGTAAGCTGTCGACCAGTTGCTGAAGCCTGAGCTGATTGGGGGATTGTATGTCTCACCCCTGATCACTTGAAAACTGGAGGGCAAGAATGAAGAACAGTACCATTGACCGAATCATTGTCAGAGTAACGAATATTCAGGTCTCGCAAATAAACTTCCGATGTCATAATGCAGCCAAGATAGTACCGCTTTCTTAAATTTGAGGTCATTCTAAGTCAATCCGCATGACGACATTCTCCAGTAGTGGGGGATCGAAACCTGCATAACGATGAAGCAAAAGGCAGTTTGGAGATATTGGATCTGCAAGACTTTACCATTTTAGCCGCTGGCTAAAGCCCGCGAGAGGAATTGTTGGTGAGTGCTGGGATTTCTTGGAGGAGGAGGAATCTGCATGTCCTCAGCTTTCAACAGAACTGACCTTGCATACTTGCGTTCTACGACTTGTTCAAAGGGAGATACCATTCTTTGCTGTATCAAAAGAATTGATGCTGGTAGGCACGTAGGTCAACTGAAGCCAAGACGGAGAATGAAGTTCGTTCTATAATTAGTAGCTCGGCACAGAATGCCGAAATAGATAACGACTTGGAAGCCTTCTGAGTTGTAGCACTGCCGATACAGAGTTCCAGCGGATGTTGAACAAATCATAGAGGAGTTGCTGAATCTTGTTCATCCATAACCGCAACCTGGATAATGACCTCCACATTTTGATCTCGGGTTGACATTCTAGTGCTAGTTGTGGCAATGTTACTTAGGTACATACTCGGTAGAACAAGTTCTTCACATACATCTTGCAGCACTTTCCATTACTGAAAGATTTCGTAGTTAGCGTCTCGAATATGATATAGAACATATATCTAGACATTCTGGACTCAGCAGTTCTCGCCAAACTTCTGATTTCCCTGATCTTAACAGCATTACTGGACGTGGCGGATACAACCTTCGCTGCTTTTCGTTCCGTGTTACTCGGTGACTGCGTGCAACCATTGAGGTTGTTCGACATATTCTAAGAAGGCTTCTGATTTATTGAAGGCGTTGCGCGGTGCAGACTGACTTATTATAGCCGGCTGCCAAGCCTCTTAAGGCTTGATATCCATACGTTCACTGGTATCGGCAAATTCGTCATACTCTTTGTTGCTTGTCTCTCTTGGTTTCTCCAATTCATGGTCACCGGGGCTTTTCGCGTTTGGAGAAGGTAACTTGCTCTGATCATGTGTTTTCCCTTCAACGGCTTGCAACGTCTCCCACAGCTGTACCACGGATCCTGCCGGCGGCTGCACTTCTCCTGCTAGAATTTCTTTGTTCCTGATCTTCTCGATTCCATAGAATCGCTCATTCTCGCTAGTTCGCTCTACGACAACAGTTCCATCGACTTGCACACCGACATAGAGTCCCTTGCTCTTTGTATACGTCCACAACGGAGCTTGTCGCTTGAATACTTCGGAGTCCACAGTGCTGCCTCCGCCAAGCGGACCTACAGCAGCCGAGACTTCTCCACCAATTGTGCACCGGACCCGTGTAAACCCCTCCATACCACGATCATTGTTGATGACGCAGACGCAATCGTAAATATCCGCACCAGCCATGAAGCCCCAGCCCAGTGTATGTATCAGAATGCCCGATGGTGGTGACCATTGTCCGTTCGGCATCTTGGAGATAATGATGCCACTTCCTCCAGCCCCAGACCAGTGCAAACCCGCTCGCATCACGGTGAAGATGGCGAGGCCTTTGCAATTTTGGATAACCTGATTTTAATTCGGCATTAGTGAGGTGAGTCTGACTGGAAACATGCTTGCTCCTCGTGGGGCGATTGAGACCCACTTCTGATGGAATACGGTCGAGTGATTTGTGTTTCTTCTCATTGCCGTGTTTGCCTCCTTGTTCAGCCATGAAGCCATCGATGCAGAAGCTGCGAAGAATGCGTGCCGCTTTGTCGGACTCGAGGTCAAGGGATGTGGGCCAGAAAGCTTCGGCACCCAGTTTGTTTGAGAGCTTATTGACGGGCGCGCCGATTTTGTCAAACCATGACTTGCTGCTTGCCTTGGTCTTTGCCCACACGGAAGCTTTGGAGGATTGCTGCGATGCCATGCTGGCTGCGACGCGCAGATGGATGAGTGAAAAGAAGCGATGGCCGAAAGCCACGCAACAGTGGAGTAATTAATCCCTGTCAAGCTTGCGACAAAAGTGTGGCCAAATCGAGCGGCCAAGCACCAGAGTGTGTTACGGTACGGGTTCAGGGACAAAATAACGGACAATGACGCCATGAACCCCCCTGCGTCGGCGAGAATGGCTTGGCACTCCTGGGTGCTAATTAACCCAAGATGCTCAACAGCCCATCAATGCTCTTCTTTTGAATGTTGTTTTATCGATCCGTTCGTTCAGTGAAGAGAACGGACTAATGATGGAATTGAGATAAGCGAGTATGCGACAGAATTGTATTTACGCTTTTAGAGCGTATGGTTTTTTGACTCTATTGTTGGACCAATAAGAAAAGTGTAGACCCTCCTGAAGCCAGGCGTAGCTGGTCGAAAGCTTTTAAAGTGTGTTCCAGACAGTCCTTAGAGTGTTGTTAAGAGTGGGGAGCAAAATTGGCAAGCGATTGAAGTTTAAACTTGATCACTACCTGGTGCCATGCTTCAATCCAGATAGATACTCTAGCTGTATCACCGGAATTTTGGAAGGCAAGGCTTCAAATACAGCGTTAGCGTTCATTCCCGAGCAAGCTCCAGAATACCTTAAATCGAACAATATTCCCGCTCATACTCCAAGGCTAAGCACTTCAAACCGATCGAGGGATACCTGGAATCGGGGGATTATCAAACGAGCTTCCGAGAGAAAAACCGTCTGATAATGATTACGGGCCCAAGAAATAGTGAGTCCGATTTCATCATCGTTTTCCCTAAGATTGAAACTGCCGACCTTGTTACTGAATGAGGTTACTGGCATCGATCCTTTGGAGTTGAGAGAAGTGTGGGAATACGCTTGAAATCTTTTGATACAAAAATAATGAGAAGAGAATGACAGCTCTGGCTATTATATGGCTGAAAGCATGCGTCATTGTAATAAGGCAAACTACGGATTGCAAGCTCAAAATTTTCACAAGTCTTAAATGTGATCACATGTTCTCATCTTCGCTTATTGTTTGAAGTCAAAGCGTGTAACGGTCGCTATTTACCGAATTGAATCTGCGATATCTATGAAGGTAAAGACTATGGTACACCCAACTCTTAACGATGCTGATAAAAACAGTGGTGTTGGTACATGGAATACAAGGAACGTGCTACCGAGGATTTTCGCCCGATGAAAACAGAACAGAAACATTTGAAAACCTCTCCCGCTCTACCTCTATCTCACTTATGAGTTCAATGAAATATGCATTTTGCGGTCGCGGTGGTAGACTGCATCATGCTTGTCCAGTAAAAGGCGGTGCAAGCAGGTGTACTCATCCTCAGCCGTGTAAGATAACATCAGCAGCTTTCTCACTGACCATCAGAATAGGTGCTTGAATGAAGATGCCAGGAATATGCGGGAAAACACTAGCGTCAACAACCCGCAAATTGTCGACACCCCGGACTCGGAATTCCGAGTCGAGTACCGCGTTTTCGTCATCGTCAGCGCCGATTGGGCATGAGCAGGAAGCATGGTGGCCCCAAGCGCGGTCCGTGATGTACTCTTCGAGCTGCCCGCCAGTCGTCACGTTTGGTCCAGGACGTTGCTCAACGAAATGGTCACCTCCAAGGTTTTCGTAGTCGAAATAGCGCGCGAGGGCCTCTCGAGTAGTGTTAAGGGCCTGGACTATAGACTGGAGGTCAAGCTCATCGGCTCCGCCTTCTGTCGTTCCGCTATCGAAATAGTTGAAGTTGATGAGGGGTGTATCAAGAGGATCGGAAGACCGAAGCTCGACAGTCCCTGCGGTGTTTCGCGTTTTTGCTTTCAGGGTCGACCATGTATAGTGTTTGTGGTCAGCCACCTGTGCGTTACCCCACCCGGGGAAATAGCCGGTGAAATCGATTGGACCTCCAAATATAAAGAGATCAACATCAGAACTCGAAGCATATTCAGAATGGACAACCATAGCGGCAGCCTGGCCAATGGTGCCGTAGAGTCCCCGTTTCGAAAGGTTTGCAGGATTCTCCTCCCAGGTAGTGAGGCATGGATCTTCTGACAGTCCTCCGCTGAAAGTACATCCGTCAAGTATACTAAAATTCCTATCATGCATAACGTTGATAGGGATCTCATAACGATCTTGCAAATTTGTGCCCACTCCCGGAAGATCTTTAATCAAGGGGATGTTGTAGCGTTTTAGCTCATCGCTAGGGCCAATCCCACTGAGCTTAAGTATCTGAGGGGTATTATACGCCCCGCCGGATACAATAACTTCTTTGGAAGCTACCGCAGATCCTGGCATGCCTTGACCACCACTCAGTGGGCTTGCGCGATAAAGATATTCACCGTCCAAAAAGTCGACTCCGGTAGCTTTTGGAGCGTCGCCAGATGTATCAAAGTTGATCTTCGTGACAAAGCAGTTCTGGCGAACAGTCAATGGATATCCCGCTGCAACCGTAGCGTCGATGCGGTCTCGCACTGACATGCGCTTCCCGGTATTCATGGTGAGGGGAATGGGAAAGAAGCCTTCCGTCGAGTCTCGATGCGGATCTGATCGATTGTTCGGATTGCCCTCAAGAACCTTTGAAAGCCCTGGAATGGTATTGTTAGGACTCGGCCCAACGCCCATGACAGAAGCGCCGCCTGCCAGATGTTGGGACATGAGCAGGTCATCCAAGTAAACATCTTCAGCAGCAGGTTCCACTGGCAGCCATTCGTATACTTTGTCAAGATACTGGTTCATGTTTGTCGCGGCCCAGGACTCGTCCCCGGTAAGCTGGGCAATGTCGTTCCAGTCACTTTCGTACGGAAGAATCCAAACCAGAGCGTTGTGAGTGATACAACCACCTAGAGTTCCAGACCGAGGATATAGGATTCCAAGCGGTTCTGCGCCTTGGGGGGGGTTTGCTCCAACATGATAATCGTAAGGTCCGACTTCATACGTGTACTTCGGATCTCTCCTTGCACGCTCTTGATCCTGGTAATGGTTGACAAATATGTCCCATCGAAGTTTGGGATCCTCAACAACAGCAGGATAGTACCCCGGCACAGAAACGTTGATGTTATTTGCTTGATCGTTGCCGGATTCTATCAGAAGGACGCTGTGATTGGCCATGGCTAGCCTAGACGCGAGCGGGCCACCACCAGCTCCACTGCCGATGATAATGTATTCATACTCGAGGTTGATGGGATTTGCCGTCTCGTTCGCTGCATCGACTGGTGCCGCGGTGCTGAGCTGCGTTGCGGAGGCGAACAGCGAGGCTGTTGCCAATTGTGATAGCTTCATCGTGGTTTCTCGAAATCAGAAAGTGCCGAATACTTTCGAAGAAGCCGTAAGAAAGGTTGCAGCTAACCGCTGGGGTAAAGAAGAAGCCGACTGGAGATTCGAGAAGGCTTCTCCGGCTTCTTATTTATATTCTGTCGAATATGCCTTCGCTTTCTGTGTGCTTTGTCCCATGACGCAAATCTCCGAAAAGTGTCCATGATTCTTCCAAGAGACAGCCACATCCACAACGCCTGCGATGGAATTGAGAGCGCTCGTGATGGCAAGTTTCTTTTCCAGCCTTGGATGATACTTTGTCAGCTAAGAGTGAAACAGCGCCCTAATTAGCCGTTCTAGGGCGAATCCTGTGATCGACAGTTACCACTAACTGCCATCTGCATGAGGCTACGACATTCGCCAAGCTACCTTCCGAAGTCGATGCCTACCATCCTTCCTGGAGAACCCGTCATATTCTCGTCAGCCTTGCGCCTGTGAGCGCGCGCCACACTATCTCGTCTTTACTCGAGGCGAATTTCATCATCTCCCCCCTTGTCTTGAACCTGTTCGCCCGAATCACGAGTTTCGCAGTGAATTTTCTGGATCAGGACCAATAGCTGAGGATCTTTTGCGAACACCCCAGGTCTCAACCCCGCCTCTTGCACTGCCGGCAAAGGCATATTTCGGCGTGGGCATCTACTTCTGGACAAAAAGCCATTCCCTGCCTCTGCAATGTTGCCGGAAAGTCCGGGAGGGATGATCCGTCGTGCGTCCCCGCGCACTAGTATAAATCGTTATAGGGGCGCAAAGGTGTGTGATAGGGATCCCTTGCAAGGAACGACTGCCAATGGGCCGAGGATGAGTCATCTCAATTGGAGGTCAACTTTTCTTTTTGTCGTTCGTAGATGGGCAGGGTACGGAAACTAACCTGGCTAGTGTAATGTTGGCATTCTTGATAACGGATTTTAATTGATCGAGTCAATTCTTGTGATAACGTTGGCGCTAACCCGTAAGTCCCAGGATTGTTGTTGCTTAGTGGGTCCTTTTGCGTCTAGATTCCTGCTTCTTCCTCGCAGGGCGTCCCTAGTTAGTGGCGGGAACTAGACAAGTCCAGAAATTCGGCGATCAAAGCGTGACGTGCAGGTATTTTGCTTTCCTTGGCACTGTGAGAGCCGCAAGAAGAAACAGTCGTTGCGCTGTTCGCATGCATGCATATTCGGTTGGATTTGGGGTGCAGCCGCCACCAACATTTGTCAGCACGGGCAAAATGGCCATGACCCGCAAGGCATCACCCTCATCGGTTTTTTTTTCTTTTACGATCAATTTAGTCCGTTCCTTGCGATTCTCAACGCACACCCATGGCGGTGTGGCTCTAGCAAAGCGGGTGATCGACGGGGGCCCTATGTAAGGGAATTAATGGGATGAGCGCTGAGTGGTTTGTCGTAGTTGGATTGTTGTTGTTCCTATCATACTGAAACCATGATCAGCCGAATGTCATGGAAACGAGACACTGCCGCACGCGCGGCCGCACGGATTGCCGCGATGTTTCTCCCAAAGCCACGGATGCCTGGTTTCCGCTGCTCGGCACCCCAGCCTCAAAAATCCGAGAATGTCCCGTAGACACCATCTCTCATCAAAATCTTGTCGTAATTGTCTAGCGGCAGATGCTCCTTGCGAGTTGGGACCTGGTGCTGTGTTTCCCCCCCCAATGCGAAGGCATAGGTGTCCAATCGAACTTGACGTCGCGTAGGTCATTTGAGTGGTTAATTTACTGCGTAATCGACGAGACAAGCGACAACGTTGTGCATATAGCAAAATGCCTTGCAATCATCGAAGCGGATGACTCAGAAAATGGCCCAGGAATAGACCGAGCAGGCGCCTAAGCAGTCGATTTTGCAGCTGATCGAGCAGTTGTTCGAGAAGGTGCCATCGGCCATAGAGCTGACCGAGCAATAGATTCTGCGTTCGATTTGGAGGCTTTTGCAAAGTTGTTAATCGAACGGTCGATCTGGCTATGGTGTGGTCGCTGTCGGAGCTCTCGGACGGATAAAACCAATCAGCCACGTAGTTGACCGTGCAAGCGATTGATATGATTGCCGGCCAATCACTTGCTCTACCCCGTTAGACATCTCCTGTACAAAACGGCCTGTAGTCGGTCTCATGATTGGGTAATCGGGTAGGCAACACATGGCCTGAGCTTCCCTGCCGTTCGGGGGAGCAGCCACTCCAGAAGGCTGTGAAGCAAATCGTTCAGAATGTACAAGAAAACTAGAATGAGACATTGATTCAGCACTCGGTCAGGCGTCTCGCGTTTCCTAATTCTTACTGAATCGCTGATTCAGCACAGTGTTGAACACATGATGAGCTCTGCGGCTGCACAGCTAATGGCACAGCCGAAGGCTTATCTGGTCGACTACGTGAGCCAAGCCCTCCGTGAATGTTGTTTCAGTCGCCATGTGAGAGCCCATGCGGCTGCGTGTGCCAAGTAAGCACCGGAGGGCACACCTGTTTGAGCTATAGAACAAGTCGATGGGTAAGGGGCGAGTCCGAAGAAGAATGATCGAGCAGCGTAACCGGCCGATCTCACGAGCAGGAGGCGCAGAGGCTTGGGAAGCGGATCGGGTAAAGAGGCGAAAGATGGGCTGTGAAGGTGGGTGAGAAACGGGATAGGCAGAGGATGAAAGAAACGGGAGAAGCAAAGTAGCAAGAAGCGGAACGAAGAGGATTGAGAAGCGGCACGAACAAAATTGCAAGAAATGGGTTGCGAAGGAACGAAAATCGAATGGAGCAAAGGATTCAAAGGAATTTAGCACCAGATGAAGACCCTGACTGTACGACCGCTTGCGCATAATGTGCGATAGCTGAATCAGCCAGAGGTTAATGCTAAGATCAGTTGCGGACTCATGGCAAAGACCACGACCCGAGGCATGACCGTCCCTGACTGTTGGTCCGCTCATCTCTCAAGTTTGGCTATTTTTAAGATTCGATCGCATCAAGTCATTGCACCAAGATCCAGACGGCAAGACCCTGGCGAAGATTTCGCCCAGCCAATCTAAGGGCTGTCTCGAAATTCATGGCCACGGTTGTAATGCTTCCTGAAAATGTGGAGCCGGTGCAATTACTGCCCCAAATGGATTGATGAAGCGAGAAGGGCTGGGACAACGTTCTTTTGGAAAGGTTAGATACCTTATGTAACGGAGGGCGAAGGAAACGGCGCGTGCCAGGATTATCAAGTGACGAAGAGACGTACCTGATCTGGCAAACCCTGGCCGGCTGTGCCGAGCCGTGCGGACTACTCATTTAGCGCTGATGCTAAGGACGGCAGATATCCCGTTCTCTTGGGAGATACCGGTCGGTCGGAGACCGGATTGCCCAAGGCCCCGTAATAGTTCCCACCAGCTTCGATTGGCATCTTGGCGTCCACGTGGTATCCTGGTGTATGGGGGCGTTGCTATGGAGCACGAGGTGAACGATCAGCCGAATCCACCGACATCATTCTCCACCCAACAAACCGTCTTATGCTTTCTGACTCATCGCCCCGTTGTTCCTGCGGCTACCCGTGCACCGTCCGTCCTTTTACCGCTCGCAATCTATTCATTTACATCAAGTGCAAGTGTCAGGCTCAGATATCATCCTCTCATGAAAAAGCAACCCTTTCAAATGGATGCGAATTCTTCCGCCCTCGAGAGATTATAACGTTGCAAAAGGTGATTTCGTGGGGCGGTTGATATCGAGCTGCGAGACCCAAAGTTCTTGCTCCTTGGGACCCCTCCCTCTGAAGGCCGACGTTTATCTTCGTTGCTGAATAGATCTCGTGACAGATAATCATTAACCTTGTATTTCTATCCATTAGCCATATTCGTTTGTCACTCTATTCGCTCTGCATTAACCTCTGTGCAACAGTTTCCAATGCGAATATTCAATACGACGCGAGGCATTTGGTTCTACAAGGCTGGTATGGTAACAGCCAGAACAAGAGAGGAGAAGAAGCTTGAATTCGTGAGATGCGGGCTACGAGCTGCTTACAGAGGTCCATTTCAAAAGTTTTGTCCCACGCCAAAGGTTGGCGTGTTATTTCGGGGAGCCCCCCAGCAGAATATACTCCTTAATTGATTAGTTGAAAATTGGTCTAATTTCTGCACCCTAGGGTAGAAGCACGGTTATAACCTCAAAGATTCTAACAAATATTAGGTTGAATTGTGTCACCCGCGAAATCTTCGCGCGAGACAAAACTTTTGAAATGGACCTCTGTATATACATGGCTGTTGCTAATGTGCTGCTTCCGAACCCTTCTGAAGCCACTTCCGAACCTCACTAATGCTGCTTCCGAACCTCCATCTGTTACTTCCGTAACAAAGGCTGCTTCACTGCTCCGGCTACGTCGTATTGTTTGGCGGCGACTTACTCCAGTCCCTGCTCATCATACCTAATTCTTTGAGTGTTGCCCTGATCCACAATGGAAAATGCAATACGCCTGCACTTGATCGATCGCTGCCTTCTGTCTATCAGCGTATCTGTGGAAAGATATATTCACACCGTACTACGATGCCCGATCGACTTCATGGGAAATCGGCTAGGGTCTTGTTGATCAATTGTCACATCGGTCATAAGTTGATTGGGCGTGCCACAAACAAGAGGAACCCTACCCTTCACTTTATCAATGCGAGGCATTGATAGCTTACGCATGGTATAGCCAAAGAGACCCCCTTATTGTGAGCTTAAAATTATCTCAGATACTCGTTTAGTTGGATTTCTTCGAGACACAGGGTTGATCGATTTAGACTGCAGCAGCTTTTGCCCGGCGTAACCAACGATCCAGATTAGCACTTTGACAGTGACGGCAAAACCTTTCAGGACGTTTAGACGATCGAAAATTTGATCCTGGAAACTTTCTGCGATGGTGAAGCGTGAGAAAGAAAGCTGTTCTTCCGACCATTAAAGGTCAACCTGAAACGTATGGGGAGATGTATGCCGAACCTTTGACTCGCAAAAGCCAAGGCTTTCGTAAAGTTAAGTCCTCCATATTTCTCTTGTAACAACGCTCTCTTATTATTCTACCATGTTCAATAGCGCTGATAGCATTTCTCACAGCCCCGAAGAACTCTCTGATGTGTAGGCTCGGTCTTATGCTAAGTCCGATGCATGAACTTTTTTCGTATACATCCACTCTAAGTCCGGTTAACACCGCTTGATGTATGAAGTGTCTCAGATATATATAAATGGTAGATTCTTTCTGCAATGATTCGATTTTGCAAGTCGTATTTTGCTGCTCAGTACTTCTCTAACAATCTATACTGGCTGCGTTGTGCTTCCGGTATGGCATCCAATTTACCCTCCCAACACCGCGCCCTTATCTTAGAAAGCAACGAGACTGGCTTTGAGCTTAGGACTTTGCCAACGCCGCAACCTGTTCATGGGAGCGCGGTCGTCCGCATCGCGGCTGTTAGCGTGTTGTCCTATTCCCGTGAAATCTACAACGGGGAGCGCCAATACTCCTTCCCAAAGCCTCTGGTTGGCGGCCACAGTGCCATCGGTCACATTGCAGCACTTGGTCCAGATGCAGCAGTACTACAGATTGGCCAACTAGTCTTTGTTGACTGCGTCATTCGTGGACGGGATGAGCCCAGCGCGTTGTTTTTATCGGCAATCAATGAGGGATCCAGTGAGGGCAGCAGAAAGCTAATGAGAGATGTCTGGCGTGATGGGACCTTTGCGGAGTTTGCAAGGGTGCCGCTGGAGAACTGTATACCACTTAACGAAGCGAGATTGTGCCGAGAGTTGGATTACTCAATCCCGGACTTGATGTATCTGAGCCGTCTGCTCGTGCCGTATGGTGGGCTACGAGATATCAGGTTAGAGCCGGGTGAAACGATTGTCGTGTGTCCTGCGACCGGATGTTTTGGGAGTGCCGGAGTGCAGGTAGCGACTGCCATGGGCGCGAAAGTGATCGCGATGGGCAGGAACGAGATTCGGTTGGCAAGTTTGAAAAGCCACATGGAAAGGAGCACTCCAGGGGCGAGTCTCGAAACGATCAAACTTACGGGAGACGACTCCATTGACACTGCAGCATTGCAAGCGTTTGGAACCATCGACGCTGTGCTGGATTTTTCGCCGCCAGCTGCAGCCAGGTCAACACACTTGAAAAGCGCCGTGAGAGCGCTGCGGCATAGCGGTCGGTGTAGTTTGATGGGTTTGGCGGAAGATTGTGTACCGGCCTGGAAAGTCATTGGCAGCAATATCCAACTGAGAGGAAAGCTGATGTACGAAAGAGAAGACATTATTCAGTTCATAAAAATGCTTGAAAGAGGGTTGTTTCCAATAAAAGGTTTTGTAAAAACGAAAGTTTTCGGACTGACCGAATGGAGCAAGGCTTTTGATACGGCAGCAGAATACACTGGTATCAATCAATCTGTTGTGATCATACCATAGTCTTCAAGACAGATTTTTAATTCAAATCAATATATGAATGGATTCATTAAGTCCAGATCGCTCGTGCGATACAGAGTTTGTCATTGCATCTTTTCGATTCCAAAATTGAAAGATATGTCTTGAACAAATAACAAAAATATTTTTTGGACTTTTGAGGGCGTCAATGTGTTTGGCTAATATTCTCAGCGTGAATTCGACGTCTCGCTACCGTTCCACAGTCCCTTCAGGATAGTGATAGCATCGGAATCAATGCTTGACTGCCGCTACGGTTGCCCCAAGACGGCGAACTCGGAGCGTGAGACTTTGCCGTGGCCTCCAGGTTTTCCTCTTCACAGTCTGCGCAAATAATGAGCCCTTATGCCATCCTTGTCTTGAACAAGTCAACATTCAAGTCTTGGACGAGACATTTCTTCGCAGACCATCGATTCCTGGCCTCGAACCTGACCATGTGAAGGAGAATGCCAGTCAGTTGGTCTTTGCCCTGGTCTTCGTCCTTGAGTAGACTGCACAACTTCGTCGCCCGAGTAAGGGTCCATTCGTACTACATTTTGGGCGCAACCTCATTTTCCTACCTCTGAGCAGGAACTGGGGGAGGGCCTGGAAGATCGTATATCCATCTGATGCCAATGACGCTGAGGGACCAAACATCGGCCAGAGTTCAGTGGCCATGACCAAGACCAGAAAATACCTCCGGCGCCACATATTTCAGCAAAACATAGGAAAGCTGCAGCCAGGCATCGTCCGTAGCGACATTGGCCATACCAAAATCAGCGATAACAATCCTGAAGAACGGTTCTGGCTCAACTAGGAAGTTCTCGTGCTTAAGATTACGGTATACCACCTCCTTTTCGTAGAGATGACTGAGAACTCCGAAAAACTGGCCAAAACAGTCATCCGCTAGGTCTCATCCAGAATGAGCGCGTCCACCATGTTCCCTCGAGGGTAGTAGGCCATAACGAGGGTAGTTCCTGGCGTCTCTCGAAGCTCGAGTACCTGCGCCACATTCGGCTGTTTATAAAATTCGTCATCAGCCAGCGCCTTCTTTCGTGACCAGGACTTTCTACTGGTATGGATCACGGAGACGAGACCGAGACCATTAGGTGAATACATGGGGGTTATCCCTCATAAGAGTAAACAGCCTACACATCTTGGTAAGCTAGGCGGGAAGGTCCTCTTCGTGCTGCCGCTTCTTTGGTAGAGCCTGCAATGTCTTGGCGGCAGAAAGGAGCCCATCACAAGCCCGGAAGATCAGACAAACCTCGCCGAATTGCCCCTCTCCACTTCTCTTGCCTTTATAGTAGATGAGCCGCTCACCAGGCGTTGGGGCTTTAGTGGCTGCCTGCGTTGCCGGCTCGCTGTCTAAGTCCAGTCCCTCGACGGCCGCCACTTTGGCCCTGGCTTCGGCTGCCCCTGCGCATCGATCGGTGAAGGCCCGCAAACTCTTGACATACTTCGGATGTGCTGCTGTATATTTGGGGAATTCAAGCTTCGCGGTGAGGATGCCAGGGTGGATTGACGTGAGCCCGAAGCAATTCGCGGCACCCGGACCGGGCCCGTATGCCAGAATCCAGGTGTCCCTTATTCGTACTTCCGTTTCGTTTGGGAGTCATGCCCGACGGCGGTCCCGTGGGTAAAGCGGTAGTCGCGTAGCCAGACGCAGAGCCTGTCGTCTAGGACGGCGTTGCATTGCCTCTCGCTGATTCCCTTGGTGTCTCGGTCGCCCAGGAGGATGTGGCACACTTTCGGGTCCGTCCCCAGTTGTATCCCATTGTGAAGCCTCTCCTGCAATTGGTCGAAAGTGACAACAAGCCGGTTAACAGCGCCGGATCCGTTGTTATCGCTCCTCTTATCCTCGCTCACCTCCTCAAGCTATGCACCGTGACCAGAGACGCCGGGAGCACCGGGGGCTGGAATGGTCTCCCGACTGTTGATGGTGAGTTCCTCGGCGACGCTGCCTTTAGCCTTGCGGACCTCGGTAAATTATGACCCAACCGGAAGGCACTGCTGGTCATGTTACGTTAGTGAAGGCGGTGAAAACCGTGTAGACATTGTGATCATACATTACAGTGTCACCACGACCGGCTGAGAGGCCATGAATTAAGAAAGTCTGAGAAGGGTCAAGTGCTAAGAGTGAAGTATCGGTAAACGGAAAGCCTGTCCTTAATAACAGCTCTACTACTCCATTCCCCCTCCCACCGAGCTCCAGTTTGTTTCAATCTCTTCCTTGGTGCACTGTTTGCCAGGTCGGCCTGGCCAGTCTCGTCATTCATCCTATCGTAGCTGATTAGCGCACCGAAGCACTGTGCGTTCCATCCCACCTGCACGTGACAGCAGGGTTCGGCGCATCTCACTCAGGTAGAATGTGCGCAACCACCCGCCCGTATCTTGCTCGTCGCTATGGCTTCTCCTTCCCTTATGGACTCTTCGGCCCAGACATTGATTGATAATCTGGCTGCTCGCACCGCAATAGAAGATGGCGACGATTCCGGTGATTTCGGGTAAGAAATGCAATTCGCCGTCGCACGCCGCAGTGTTAACGTTGGACTTGGTTGGCACAGAGTCGTCACAATCCCGGGAGCTGCGACGCTGTCAGTGACTGAGCAGGTTGCAGTCTTCAATCGAGCACGGTAGCAATGAGGAAGACTTCCCAGACGGCTATGGAGGGTGGAACTAACGCCATCTCTTTGAACAAGTACTGGAGGCAAATACTCTTGCAATGAGACAACAGTTAGTACACATGTAACATCAGTTTCATTTCGCCTCCGTGTTAATGGGGTGCTAATGAAGACCTTTGACGCCGCCAGTGGATGAAGATGAGAGGAGCGAAGAAACTCGACGACTCGAAGCCCGCGCGCGGAAAGAGCTGGAAGACGCCGGCTGCCCCCCCGCTATCCGCCCGACGTCGATATCACCACGCGAAATGTACCCTAAGAACTCCAGAAGATAGTGGAGTACTGGGGTAGCGTCACTGCGAATAGGCGATGTTGTCCTCTGTGCCCAAACCTCCGATTATCGGAAGTTCCTCGCGAACTGGCTACACACTCGCCACCAGTTTGGAAACGTGCGCTTCGGCAAATTCGAGAACGATTTTCGCGAGCGCTGGCGAAGACATGGCCTACGTGACCTTGTCGATCTGCTCTTGAGTTCGAGACAACAGTCTCGACTACAGAATTGGGTGGAGTTTCAGGACTATCATTTGAGAAAGCTTGAGAGGCTGGAAACGGGACACGATGAATTACGATAAAAGCTGGACGATGCGCGGAAGTCAAAAAGCGACAGTATCGCTCCAGCTACTGAGCATACGCCAGAAGGTGCAGATGCCCTGGAACATATCTTGGATCGGGTTGAGCGAAGTATTAAGCAGCATAATCTTCTGCTAGACTGGATTGATCAGAGGCGACAGCTTCAAATTCGTGTCTGGCATGATGCGACACCATCGCATGCCCCAAAGACTGAACCATGCTCCTGAGTTCCTCATTACTCCACAGGTGCAGTTCTCTCCGCGACCTCATACGCCTCAACTTCTGCAGGACTATCGTGATGAATTTTCCAAAGAGAAATTATCACGGCCTATGACTCTCAATGGGTGGTTAATTAGTAAATACAAATACGCAACTTTCTGATATGTGTTGTCATTCCATCTGACATTCGAAACATTTCAATGCGCTCATCGCTGACGTTGAATCAGATGCAAAGGTAACAAGAACGTCAGAGTATGGGATTCCAACCACTAACTTAACCAGTATAATCGAACGTGATGTCAACGAGGGAGGCATTCCGTTTCTATATACCTGAGTCCCACTCCGGCCTGCCGATGCAGTTTGTCGAGCGCGCCCTTCAGTGGGTTTGCTCACAGGAAGTTTGTTCGCCAGTGGGATTGCCCATTGTTGATCAGTTACGTGATTTTGGCTGGTACAGCCCAGGTGCTGGCCAAGTGTTGTGGAATCCCCGAAGAGAACGCTTGCGAAACTCGAGATTTTAATCAATTCCACATCTTCCTCCAAAATGTGAGCTGTGCGCCATCAAGGTCTCTGTAACCATGTTAATGCTGATAAGGTGCACCCAAGTCACTACGAAAAGAGACACAAGACGCCAATGGTCAATGGACCTCGGTAACAGATGTCAGGACAATAGATTGTAACAGGCCGACCTGCCGCAAGTCCTCGAGTTACGATCCAAACAGTCAGCAATCAGAACAATCGAGGAAGCACCTGAGTAAGGCAATGATCATGCTTCACTATGGAAGGAGGATGGAAGATTGCACGGAACGTGGACCTGTATTAATGATGAATCCTGGGCGTGACTGTGTTGCAGGCTATATGTGGGATGTATGCACAGCTCTACTTTCAAGAATTCCTTAGACCTCTATCCTTCCTCTCTTTTAGAAGCTACGCTTCTATCTTGTCCATCGCGGATTCATCGTGACATCGGGCAGATGTGGAGTAATTCTCATCTATCCACCCAGGCGTGCTTGCTGAAAGAAGTGTCTCTCCAAACCTCTTACAAGATCCAAAGTCCAGTATGATCGGGTTGTCATTGCTGTTGAGGGCAATGTTCATCGGATTGAGGTCATTGTGAGCCAACCCAAGAGAATGGAGATACCTCACACCTGCACGAATACCCTCCATGCAAGCAGTAATGTCGAGATCATGTGGAACATCTTCGTAGCGATATTGTAGGATGACTTCGTGCCTCTCAAGGACGATTCCGGTAATCCGGTTACGACTGACTCTACAGCCATAGTATCTGACAAGATTTGGGTGGTGATCCTGTTTGAGGAACTCCAAGATTTCAGCTTCTTCAAGAAGCATTCGTGGCACGAGCTTCATCTCTTCTTCGTTATCGGCACATATTAAGCTGGGGCGTTTGGTGAAGATATTCTGTCGATCGGCCCCTGACACAACGGAGATGCACGATGGCTTCAGCGGATAAACTTTATCATCGGAAATCCGTTGCAGGTCTCGTTTCAGATCTTCAACTGTCAGATCATACTTCCGTTTGTCGATATTCTGGCCGAACCACGCGATGTCTTCTTCATCGATGTAAGCGAAGGCTGAACGAATGAAATCGCGAGTCTGATGATGTGAGATTTCACAAAGTGTTGTCAAATCGGTTTTTGCTCGAATAGGACAGATGATCGAAGCCACACGCGGCTGTTCAACACGCATATTCCCATCCGAAAAGGATTGTACAATGCGCTTATCGTGTCTATAAACGGGACGTGAGGTGACGCGGATAAGACAGCAGGGCAGTCTTAAGAAATAGGTACGAGAAGGCGGCTAATACAAACAGCCACGGGTACAAAATGGGGATATCAGGTTTCTCACTAATGGCCGGAAGAAATCGATAAGCTAATCGGATCCCCGCTGCCATGAGTGCGTGACACTAGAAATGTCGTTACCTCAGCCCTACTACCAGGCACCTTTGCTGCTACCAACTGCTTTTGGTTATTTTAATTAGTGCTTCTACCTTTTGAATATCACTATTGTATCCCTGATTTTAATTTTACTATTATTGCCCTTCTTGTCGGTAGTATTTGTTACAAGTTCAAAGCATTTGATAGCAGCGAAGGTGCCATGAGGTGCCTGGTAGCGGGGCTGAGGCAACGACATTTCTAGGGTCACGCCCTGAAGAACATTAGGTAGTCCGCACAACCGGCAAGCAGTGTACACTACAACCAACTTACCATTTCTGTCATCGCCTTTATAGCTGGCTCTGCTCAAAGTTCAAGAGGAAGTGAAAGAGGCCATGCGCTTTGACCAATGGCCATCTGTCGAGGCTCGACTTCCTGCATCTTTTCAGTGCGGCCCGGAATAGTGGTGAAGCAACCAACTGACGTATGGGAGGAGTCTTCAGCGTACTCAAGACTGACGAAGAAGATCGCAAACAACTTCTTGGTTGAACGAAAAGTTATGGAAGCACTGGGAGCCTATCCTAGGATCGTGAAGTATTTCTCGCGATTTCTGCGACACAGCAGTTCACTGCTAACCTGCCTTCAGATACCATGGATAGCAAGACAAATCTGAGGGCCTATACCGGGCTAGTTTAGTTGTCCTTTGTATAGCTCCTCTTTTTATCTCTTATTTCATCTGCGGTATGAGAGTCAAAATAATTCCGCTCACATGGTATGAGCTCTCTCATTACATGACTACCTATCACTATATGTCAAGGATACGTGAGCCGTTCATCACAGGAAACGTAAAGATTATAAAGGTTGCGCAGCTCTGTGCCAAAATGAGGCATACGAACACGAATTAATAGTTTTTACCCCTCAGCGGATATCACAGCCAAATTCAGAAAGATGAGATCAGGGTTAGGAACAACTGCAATTTGTGTATATAAACAGCTCAGATTGCGTAAAGATTGAATCAACATGGTGCTCCAGAACTGTGATCCAAGCGATCTTTGACACTATACTATCAGTCCAGAGAAGATGGGGCTAACAGTATCTGTACCATGGGAAAAAATAGTCCTTGACAACTTCTCGATATAGCAGCATGCCCTTGGATCCTCTGTCCTTAAAAGGTACGTTACAGACTTTCTAATCCACATGGGTTCACTCCATTCCCGTTTCTCCCATTTCAATATCCTCTCTCGCGTCTTCTGCTGTCTATCCCTCCGTAGACCCTATCTGTGAACAACTGTCTACAACAGCTGCCTTCCCGGGACTTTCAGGATCTGATTTCGGTTCGGTCGTACTTGATGGAGCACAACCAAAGCAGTAAACTGTACTAGCTAAGTTAAACTGAAGAACAGGAAGCAGCCGGCAGGGCGAACCTCTATAAATACTTATTCTGGAGGTTCTTAAGCAGCTGAACAGTAACATTACCTGACCAGACGCAAGGTGGTCTATACGCAAGGTGGTCTATACGCAAGGTGGTCCAGCTGCTGTGGAATGTCACCAGGTAAACAGGCGACGTGGCTTATACCACCGTATGTTGTGTGCTCTCTAAGTACCTTCAAAAAGCTTCAAGAAATGCTGTGAAGCTTTGGCTTCCATTTCTTCAATTGAGTCGAGGCCGACCAGGACACTTCCAATCTCATTTGTCTGCGACAGTGATGCGAGCATACTTGATTTCCAAATCGGCACTCCTGTTCGTCTCGTCTCAAATATGGTGGCCAAAAGACACGACACCCCTCCCAGAACCACGAGGATGTTGAGTGCAATCCAAGGCCACTGGATCCGATAGTATGTTTTCAGGATACTATTTGCACCAGTTTGAACGGTGGAATTATCCGCATCATTCCGAATAGCATTGCTCAAGCCCCTAGCAAGGCGTTGGAACGTGTCGTTGAGATCGGAGCTGTCGTAGAATATCTGCATTACGCTAGGAGAGTAGTCCACGGCTCCGTGTCCCTCACTGTTAATCTGGGACTTGTAAAAGCCGTTCAGAGGAGTGTAGTCCAGCGACCTGGAATAATTACTGTGATCAGCGATATTGATGATCTTTTGAGATGTGAACTGCGATTGGAATTGGCTGCTTAGACTGTTGACAGCCTCCCAGGATATATTGAATCCGTTGCCGAAACTCAAATCAGTTCGAGACCACGATGAAGTCGTATAGTTGAACTCTAGGCTATTCATACTTTGATTGTCAAAATAGATACCATCTTGGTTGGGGTATTGATAGTTTATCAGCTTCCAGGAGTTTGGTTGTCGGGTGGCATTGTGTATCCAGGTCTCCTCCTCGTACAGAATCCCGTTATGCACCGAAGAAGAGTATTGTTTGACGCAATAGAACAGCCCGCATTCTAATGCCTCAATTGTTAGGTTCGGCCACCCATTGGAATTGGCAGTCCCTTTGCTGGGCCCTTGCATCTTGAGAAAACTCATCGCCCAAAGCAAGCTGTCGCTGTTAGAGAACAGGTTCGTTCTGGAAGCATTACCTGTTCCAAAAAAAGTCATATAAATGGATTCATTGACAGGGTTCTCGCAGTATGCTGTTTGGTCATAAGGTGCTCCGTTAATGTTGTTGATGTAGAGTCCGTTCGGAAGCTGAAAAGTAGTAGCATCTAGGCTTGGACGTGCAAACGCTATGCGTTTTTCCAGATCTTCGTAAAGATAAGATGGCTCGGTATGCTTCCACATATGATTCGTCAGGTTATTGCAAGTGCTGCAGATGGCTAGTGACTCGAATAATGGCCAGGTACAGTTACCAGTAGGACATGCAAAGGGTGTCTGTTGGACAAGTGCGTCGTACGATTGGATTAATGCATTCATGATACCGGCTTGCACCGAATAGTCCGCTATTGCGGTCATGGTGATAGGTATAGATGATGGTACAAATGTGGTGCCTTTAGAAAACCGCTGGGCCCGAACGGTTGTAGCGAAAACATCCGTGGAGCTCTTGAGTTTCTGCTCATATTGGACGAGCTGCTGGGAGAAAGGATCAAAGGCAATAGTCAACAGAACAAGTGAGGCCTCTAGCTGCAATAGAGATCTGATGGGTCAGTAAATAGCGTTGAGGCGGAGGTGGAGTGGGTCTCCCTTACCTTTCTTTCCATTTTGAATTCCAAAGCCATTTTGCACTGCCCAGTGGCCCACGACTGGCAGCATCAACTCGTTCCAGATCTATCAAAGGCCGGGACTGCTTGAAGAATGCGACCCACTTCCACTGTCCAATGGATACATCTAGGGCGAAGAGAATCAGGGCCTTGCTTGTGGTGGATAAAACGGAAACCACTGTGTTCAATGTGACGCCGTGCCAGGAGTAGATCTCTTCGCCGTTAAATACGGCGAGGGTAATCACCATCACAGCCAGGAGAGCCAAACAGCTCACAGAAGCTGCGACCTCCCACTTCCACGGAAGTTGCAGCTTGCTCTTGGCACGCCGACTATCTGACATTGTAACAATGGTCACATATAAATTAAGGTGGACAAAGTGATTAGTAGCAGTAGGGCACTAGTAAAGGAGTTATCAGTTGAGTAGCAAGTCTGACATTTGATAAAGGATGTTGCATATTATAGAAAGCGAGACAATAATTGAACAGCAATTGCGACATTCCATAAGGCTGGCTGCACAATGCAGGAGACCATATCTAAAATAAGATCAGGCTGAAACAAAGAGTGACACAAACGGAAGAACAGGATAACATCTGATTGATAACCATTGGCCGTCAGTTACGCCGTATGAACACAGTCCTACTTGATCGAAGCCTCAGCGGTTGTATATCTTCCTTATCAGCTCCAAACATCGGGATGATAAGCGGGTAGTATGAATTATGCGAATAAATCATAGTTATCGAATATGGTTTGGATTGGGTTATTATCCATAACTATCCCAAATTTCAGCCGATTCTGCTCCCAGCTCTGGTCTCAGCTCTGGTCTCAGCCCTGGTCTCAGCTCTCAGCTCTGCTCTAAGATCTATCTAACATCTCTAAAATTTGTGACTAATTTAGTAAATTAGTTAGAAGTACTAGTTACGTTTCACTAAATTAAACATGCTTTAATTTTATTCAATATTTGGAATAATTAATTTATTATTATCTTATTCATAAATTCTTTCGATGTCTGATCAGCTCGGATAGGAAATTGTAATCGGTGTTCGTCAAGAAGCTCATAGGACTTGCTACTATAATACCAGTAGCTAACTCGCGCTTCAACCTAAAGCAGTTCATGAACTTGGTCCGCCGTGTTACTACTCTATAAATGTTTTCTTTTGTGGAGAAAGAACGCTCCTTCTTCACAGTTTCCCTTTCGCTAAGCTACTTTTGATGCAGCCGATGATAATTCAGCCCACCTAGATTCGGCTGAGAATGCACAAAACATATGTTGAGCTCTATCTAACGGATATTAGATGCTACAAGCCGCGTCGTCTGTTGACCTGTTGATATCATCACAGCTATTGAGAATACTCTCACAGCTGCTGGACCACTGTGCGCGTGATCAGGTGATGTTTCTGTACAGCTGCCAGAGAACCTCCCGAATATGTATTTATAGAGGTTCATTCTGCTGGCTGCTTCCTGTTCTTCAGTTCAATCTAGCTAATGCAATTTTAAAGATCACAGTTCGGCAGGACTCTGTTGATTCAATCTCTACGAGAATTGAGCTGATTATATACACAAATCAACCCCTATTCTTCTGCCAGGGTGTCATCCTTCTGGAACACCTTGATTTATCAGCTGAGAGGTCTAGAACAGTCGAATCTCCATAATTTAGTACTCTGGCTGCTGTAGCGGCGCCTTGTGTAACTTCGACATACAATCTACCTGTTTTAATTATGCTTTATCAGGGCGACAGTCTTCTCACACATAATGTGAACTCCTCTGTCGATGAAACAGAACAGATAGCAAGACAATTCATAATAGAACATGAAGTTGGTGAAAGCTTATAAATTGAGCTATGGAGAAGATGCTGTGGTTCTGAGCAGCAACATGTTCATGATGCTCAGTGATACAGTTGTGATGTACAGTGATCCAGCTGTGATGTTATCAATAAGTGCGCAGACGATGCAGCTTGAATTTCTCAATAGCACATCATACTCTTTGTGCTCTGTCAATCCAGATGATTATCAAGTTTTGAGTATTTGGAATGACAGAGACTTTTCTAGGCGTCCTTAATATGAGTTCAAACAGATCGCAAGAATGTTTATGTCCTAAGATTCACCAGTCTCATTTTCATACCACAATTTTCACGGTGGCTCAGCAAAAAGGAAAAAATGAAACACGGCTAGCAAGTAACTGATCATTTGGAAAAGGAAACATGATAAGAAATTCGCTGATACGTTCGGAATTGAGTTTGGAATTAAACGCTGATAACCTGTTCAAACATAAAGGCTCTCCTCTTTTAAAAGTTATCACGTTTATGCTATCTCAGTAAGGATTCTTGATTAGGTCGCTCAAACATCACTCTCTGCTGCTTTCTTAGTCTAGCTGCAAAGAAGTAATAAAAGTGTCGTTTGTGACGAAAATGTGCTGTAAGATAGTACTCACGAGAGGTCATTTTTACTAGTATAGCATTTGGATGATCGGATTATTTAAAAAGAGAAAAAATTTAGAATATATACTTAATTTTAAGTTTCGACAATACGTACATTGCCTCGTTGGTGTAGTTGGTTATCACGTCAGTCTCATATTATGATATGATCAGATTAGATTTGAATTATCTGAAGGTCGCAAGTTCGATCCTTGCACGAGGCAAGTGATTTTTGAGTTTTCTTTTTCGTTTTATTCTTACAACAGACTTAGTCTCATAAAGGTGTCTCTTTAATCAACGTAAGAGTTCACAAAACCTACTTAAAAAAGAAAACGAGTTAAGTTTTGGTTTTCGAATATTTATTATTATTTAAGACACGTCGGATTGTATTCCTCGAAACATGCGTTGCGACGGTAAAATAAATGAGCTGTGAGATACAGCTCGTGAGAGAAAGGCTGAGCATGAGAAGACATAAATACACATCATACAATAATTACCGCGTAAGCACGGCTCAAGGTGTTTTTCAGTTGACGAATTTGGCCCACTTGCGGATCATCACCCTCGAGACTGTTGACGTTCGTTTTGCGTGCGTGTAGTGGATGCCATGAGTCTTCTTCGTCCATGGTCGCTGGCTTGTCCCTTGAATGACCGATCTCGAGTGGGAATAACGGATGAAAGTAGTCTAAATGGCGTGAGTCGTCCAGCTTATCGAGCGGAACCCCTAGTCATAATCAATCAGAGTCTCGCCATCCAGCGCAGCCCTCTTGTCATAGTCAATCAGGGTTTCTTCATCCAGTGCAGCCCTCTTGTCGTAGTCGACCTGGATTTCATCGACGCTGCGAGGACGATACAGCGATGCAATCGGGGCCGCGAGGCCGCGGACGACCAAAACAGCGGGAAAAGAAAAAGCAGAAGTCTCTATATTAGCTGTGAAGAGTGTGTTTTAAATTTAAATAAAAGATATATACCTTATTAAGATCAGACTGAAGTTTAAATATAATATGTAATTCTCTGTCGCGAGCTTTAATCTTATCGTAAAAGCTGCTAAATATCTTTGTTAATTATTGATTTTTCAGATGCTTATATCACCCTGTCGATTCAATCCGACTAGAAGAGCCGAGCTGACGATGCAAAATCGAAACAGTAAATTATACTAACTAAGATGAACTTAAGAACAGAAAGCAGCAAGCAGAGCGAACCTGTATAAACACTTATTCTGATGACACATTTCACAGCTGTGGAATATAAACAGGATCGTAAACAGGTGGACAGGGGACGTGGTTTGTAACACCGTACATTGTGTGCTCTCTCACGAGCTGCGTCTGGTCGTAACATCCCAGCGGGCTGATGATGGTACGTATTGCTGCTCTTACATTCACATACAGCGCAGGACGGCAGGAGCGCTGAGTTTAGTTCCAGATTCCTCACAGCGCAATCGAATGAATGCCCGTGATGCGATGATAACACAGCAGTGGCCAGCACATTACTATTCACTACTCTGTCATTGGTCTCACAGCGCAATCGCGCTAAAAGTGAACTCCAGTCCGTGCACGATCTTAGTGCTTGCACGCACCGAGTCTTCCCAACTCGGCCAATTCTGAGACGATTAACACAACAGCCACAGGCCGTATTAATTAAATAATTTGGATTTGTGATAATCAGAAGCTGCTGAATTAAATGCGCTAATTATTTATTCTAAGAAACGCTGTGAAGGACGAATATTAGGACGAGAGCGTGAACCACGAGAAACAGTTTTACTGCGCTCCGCAGACTCCTGCTCATCAACTACCACCTTAATAAGTAATTCTGAAGTATGTTTTAAAACCTGCTGCAGCTGTTTCTGGTGTTTCGCCTTAAAATAAAGCTGTTTACTCACCTCCTGCTGCTGTATATTCGCTTTCTTTTATTATACTTTAGTGGCGCGCTGCTTTTTTACTGCTGCTGCCTTTTTCTCGCGTTATTGCTTCTTCCGCTGTTTCTCCTGATATTAAAACTGTTTCTCTAATACTTGTTACTCACGCTGAGCAGCCTTAAGAGCCTCTTACTGCTGTTTCTCCTCAGCCTGTCGCTGTTATTTATCACGCTAATTCGCCACCTTTGTTGCGATCCTTGTACAGGTATAAGTAAATGATTGAATTGGGTTTAGACTGTTGACTATAGCAAAAAGCGAAGTTGTCCTACAGACAACTTCTATAATGTGAGGGTCTTTGGGTAATAAATGCTTAATAAAAAACACACAGTACAGGGTCTGTAATAAGGACAGATTATACTGACTACTCTGTAGTAGGTTTAGTAATTTAATTTAATTGTTAATCACTGTAAGCTGTAAATATAAAACTAAGAAGAGATTAAACACGCCAAGCCTAAGTTAGTTAGGTATTATCAGTCCTTATATACACATCTTATACCGACGGCTTTCCGGTTAATGTTAATTTAGTTGACAGTTGGCACGGTTAATATTAACTTGGTCGACAGTCGGCACGGTTAATGTTAACTTAGTTAACAGTCGGTATAGTTGATATTAACTTACTGTAAGTTGACATCCCGTGACTTACTCTCTTAAACTTTTTAAGTCCCTTATTACTTACTGTTACGCACAGACGTGCGTATGTCTTATAATATTCTCAGTGATATACTTATTATTTAAGACTATTATATTACCCTTTTTTTACCCACGTAACTCCGGATATAAAAAGATTAATAATCCCCGGTTTATTAGTTAGTGTAAGATATCTTTCTGTTTAACTGTTTCTTATTTTTATTTATTTTATAAAATCTTTTTTTACAGCTGTTTTTTCTTAATTTCTTATTAACACTATTTTTTAGTTAACTGTTTTTATATTATTATAAAATCTTTGTTGAGAATATGCAGTTCAGTAGGGTAACGTAAGTTGGGTGGTCAACCAAATGGGATTAGTGTGTGGAGCGCTGCGAAAGTAAAACTCATCCTTTTCTCCTTAACACTTCTGAGACTGTATCTATCAACTCACTAGCTAGCACATCAGCAAGTAACACAGTTGGCAGTTTTTTTTACAGCAGTGTATCGCACGTAATTTCAGGTGATTTTACTTCCCCTTCTGCGTCCTCTGACGATCCCACAGTACTTATAACTTATTTTAACAGGTTATAAGCCCGGGTTAGTAAAAAAGACTCATCTAAAGCTGTAATCATATCACAGTCTGTTATAAAATTGTTTTCTGTGAAAAGATGTTTTTAATCCGTCTGTCCTAAAAAGATATTAATAATTAAAAGATATCACCGTCTCCTCCACCGCCGTATATAAAAAGCCTTTTTATTAAAAGTACATATAAATCATAAAAGGACGTAAATAATTAACTAAATTTAATTACTGGTTATTCCGGAAAAAAAGATTTCCGGTAACCTTTTTAACTCTGTTAAAAAAGTATATTCTTAGCACCTTATTTACTTAAGCTGAGAGAGGATAATCTTAGTATTAATTTTATTAACCTTATTTTATTATTTTTATCTTAT